>CM038117.1:1081941-1093339 GCA_001642375.2 Mentha longifolia
GATATCATTAGAATAGTTTAGGTTTATCTAGAGGGCCAATAAACAACTAACTAGCTACAGTAGGTACTAATCAATCTTTGGCAGAAGCAGAATACTTATGGTCAAATAATTTCAAGTTTGTAAATATATTCTTTTATATTGAAAGAAGTCATCCATTTAGTAGTAGTGTTATAAGAGATTTATCTGGCCGACGGAAGATGGGAGAAATGGAACTCAAACATAAAAGAGGGGAAGAGGCAGCACCTTTCTAGTTCAGAAAGAATGGACTCGTAAGGTCTCAACTCAATCCCGGCATTCTTCAAATAGTGCCTTACATCAGAGTTAATTTTGGCATCATTTATAAACAATTTTGCTCCATCAATCTCCACGATCAAATGCGCATACATGACTGGCGAGTGTGGTATATCGCTACCTCTCTGTCAAAATGAACTTACGTGTAAGTGCAGAGGAGACAACAGCAACACTTTGCTGGTTTTCTCAGTACCAAACCACCACAAACCACCATGGCGGTACCACATCAAGCAGTGAATGAAGAATAAGATCCAAATGTAACTATTTTACATGTCTCTAATAAAGCAAAAGATATGTGGTAGATTGATCAAACTAAAAAAATTGGGATGAAAGATGATGCTTGAAGGCACTGAGACAACTATGAAGAAAAAAATACATAGGGCACCAAGAATGCAGTCGACCTACAAAACATAAGACTCAGAAGCAGGCTGCCAAGCAAGATAGATGATTTGTCGCTGCCATTCAATATTTTTCAGGTTAAACGCACCTACTACAACAGTAGAAATCCTCCCTTTTTAGGTCTATTTTATAAAAGTCTTAGTTCAGAGATGCTCATCCACCACAAAGACACTGGGGAAGCAGAGCACATACTTTATTTATACTTCTGATTAATAATATTGGATTTACTATATTCAAAAATAAATAGCTTGAACATTTACCAAGTTCAACAGCCATGCGATCTCATCCAACAATGAAATAACAATTGCAGATGAATCAGCATCCCTTAGTTCAGATCTCAATGAAGATAGCTTGGATGACACATCTACACCAGCATATTTCAGATCATGAACTCTGACATGGCTGAGCAGAGGCTTTGGTCTGGATTCTTTCCATATCTCATCCACAGATTAACGTCATACAAGTAAACCAACTCATGATTCTTCTGAGATATGGCCTCTTTCAGTTCATCGGCAGAATCGGAAGAAAACAGGAACTGAACCCTTCACAAAAACCAAGGGAAGATGGAAAACTGGCATCAGACAGATGTGACTGACGGAATAATGAAACAGAATTTACAGATGTCAGAATGGAGAAAAAATGAAACAGCATAAATTTAGTTGAAGGGAAAGACAAGTATCAAGTACAAGAAAATCACAAATAAACAATTTCTCATAGATTATTCGACGAAGCTTCTCTGCTCAGAATCAATCTTAACCATCTTGATTATATAGCAAAAACGAGTTAGTAATAGCTACCCCGATGGTTGTTTACCATAAATATCCTACAGAAAGATGGTAAGCTCTCCATGTAACAAATGAAATGATCAACTGCTAGATGCTATACAAGAATTTAGATTTTCAAGAACAGCAGCAAGAGAAGCAAGGTGCCCATGTCATCAGTCAGAAAAGGTGAAGCTGTGCCAGCCAAATAAGAACTATAGATCTCATCAACCAGAAACACAGTGTCCCGATCCTCATTTATAATTCTACCCGAAATCACAAAACTTACTGATCTGTACATTGGGAGTCAAACAAAGTAATTTAACCCCCCCCCCCCCCCCCAATACCAAACAGCAAACACACTCCTAGCCCAGACCACCATGCATAAAGAAGACACTCCTATGTAGTTCGTATGACATTCACCCAACCCATATCAGGCATACTCTAAACCAGTAGACTAAAATTTTTGTGAATTCTTATCACAACAGTGAGTTTCATATTACAAACAGCTGAAATTAATCAAATAGCAGAACATGGTATGAGAATTAAGATTTTACTCACAGGGTCTATCCCAACTCTGCTGCCAGGAGCCAGGACTCCGTTAAGCCACTCGCTTGTCGTCGGCACTCCTAGATTACCAGCCCTCATCAGAATCCAGCTGGAGGACAACTGCTGCTCGGCCTATAAAATGACAAGAGGAGAAAGCCATTAGCAACATAAACAAATCCTAGCAACAGTTGGTAAAAATGGAAGAGATGCTAGACCTGGAGGAAGTAGCGACCATCCGTCCAAAGAGCTGCTTTATCTTTTGTTACAACAGCAGTGCCCGCACTACCAGTAAAACCTGATATGTATGCTCTCCTTGTATAACACTCAGCAATGAATTCGCTCTGAAATTGAACACGACACTCATAAAGTTACAGCAAAAAAAATTCAATGAAAAGTTAAGCTGCTTGTTGAATGAATGCGGAAGAGCAAACCTGATGAGCATCCTGAGAGGGAATGATATAGGCATCAACGCTGATATCTGGCCTGATAAAAAGCTCGCGTATCGCGGCGAGCTTGTCCTCCGGCTCGGAGCTGTTAGGTTTCTTCCGCAGCTCCGACGACGGCCTGGCCGTTATAGAGGCGGAAACCTGGAGGTTGTAAGCGCCGTGTGATTTGAAAGGGAATCTCGGGAGGTAATAATTGATGTTGCGGCGAAATTGGGGGTATATGTTGAGGAAGCCGAAGCGGCTGCCGCCGTGAAGTTGAAAGGAGGAGCGAGCAAGCAATCTGGCGGTGGAGAAAGATAGCGCGGACTCCATGAAACTAGGATTCCTGCTCTAGAGAGAAGGGGGAGAGAGGGGGGAGGATAAGGATGTCTTCTGCTTCCTTGTTCTGGAGAAAAGATGAAGACGCAAGTCACGCAACTGTGGTATTGCTTTTTGGGGACGCGGATTATTTGCATTAATTATCTTCAAGATTTTTACTTTGAATAACCAAACCATAACTATGAGTCTATGATTAATTGTTTATGCAAAAGAAACAACAATTTACTGTCTTTGATTTTTTGAGAAAACAATTTACTCTGTTGTCCCCACCAAAGGGAAACCAAACTACGCCAAAGGCGGAGAAACACACGCAAAATCCTCATCCGCACCTAACAAACCATGGGATGCTGCGGCGACGACGACGAAGAAGCACCACCACCACCACAACCACCGTCGCCGTCATTTCTATCGCCGCCGCACGACCTCCTCCAGCCGCTCTGCTCCTCATCCGCCGCCGACACCACGATCTCGCCGATGAATTCGAATTTCTCGGCTCTCCTATGCAAGGACACTCTCCGCGCCATACTCCAGAAGCTGTCGCTCGCCGACCTCGCTCGCGCCGCCTGCGTCTCTCGCCTCTGGTGGTCGGTGGCCTCCGATAGCCAGATGCAGATTCAAGCTTTCATTTCGCCGTGGAAGCTTCGGGAGATCGTCGGAAAACCTAGCTCGAGCGGCTTCTGGAGGGATAATTCCCTTTCGAAATTCGCCGTCTCCCACCGCCTTTCCCGCAGCGACTCCATCGCTAGCCTTGCTGTCAAGTATACCGTTCAGGTACTGTATGAATTGGATGCTAAACCTTCGATATTATCTTCGCGAATTGTGATTATGTACAGAGCCAGTCTATTACCGTTAGGTGATTTGGGATATTAGAACCTATAATAGATTATGTCCGAAGATTCTGATCACATTTCTTCAGCAGAATATTAGCTGATTGGTACAGCAATTGTGTTCTTGAGGACAATCATTTACTGTGTGTATTGAGCCTGAGAATTTGTGGCTTGTTCTATTCAATTTACATGCTCACCAGCAGCAAGTGTAAGGCGCCTGCCTTCAAATTTTTATTCCCAAGACTGTATATAACCTTCCGTGCAATGATTCAAAGCAGCTCCAAAAGTGTTATAATCTCCGGCTTCTTGCCAATAAGGCAATAACAATAGCTCAGAAATGTTTTTGAACTTTGAAAATTTCTAATGATCTTCCTCCTGTGTTCATGTGTAAAATGATAAAATTGATGAAAATGTCAATTTTCGAGCAATGTGTAGCATATCACGTCGATCAAATGTATCATCCATCGGACGTGATGTGGGCTGATATCGTCTATTTGAATCAGTAGTGATAATTCTGCTGCTCTGGTTCTGTTTGCTTGTTTCCCGAGACACCATTGGATATGAAACCCAAAGTTCCTGTCTTTCAACACTTAATTGCATTGGCAAGTTTGTCGATGGATTTTTTCTGTGCCCTGCCCTCGTATGTGTGCCGTGTGGATATATTCGACTGTTGGATTCTCTTATCTAATTTGCTTGTTTCCTGAGATACCATTTGGATACGAAACCCAAAGTTCCTGTCTTTCAACACTTAATTGCAATGGCAAGTTTGTCGATGGATTTTTTCTGTGCCCTGCCCTCTTATGTGTGCTGTGTGGATGTATTTGGCTGCAGAATTCTTATATCTAGTTTAAAAGACGAAAACTCTTCATATAGTTAGCAATGGCTTTACACTGTGCTGTGTTTTGATGATTATCCAAACCTTGACAGGTTATGGACATAAAGCGCTTAAACAACATGATGAGTGACCACGGAATATACTCCAGGGAGCGTCTTTTGATCCCAGTTAACAACCCAGAAATGCTCGCAGATTCCACGTGCTACATAGAAGTGGATGCCCATGCAAAGAGAGAGGTCGCAGTTCTGTATCTCGAAGGTGGGCCTGACAGAAATCTGAATTCCCTTCTAAATAGGCTGAGCACTGAACGAGGCAAGAAGAGGGTGATAGACTCGTTGAAGAGGAGCATGCATGTCGATGATGGCACCGCTCTGTACTACTTATCCATATCAAATGGTGATCCTAGAGCTGCTCTTACACAATTCTCCGATGATGTGCGCTGGGAGAGGCAGGTTAGTCTCGCATAAGCTCAAATATCAGGTTATACGATCCTGTTTGTGCTAATAATGATGGACATCGCGTTGCTGTATTTATTGTCGTCTCACTTTGTATAGAAACCCATCTACCCCGGGTTATAGAAATAATCTTATTTGTTTGAACTTAGCTAAGAAGCTTCATAATCTTATTTGTTCGAACTTAGCTAAGAAGCTTCGGGAAATTTCTTAAAGTTGTGTTTGTATGTCGCTGTGCTGCTAATCCTCTTTCTCAGGGATCTTGTTGTTGTGTGTAAGCCGTGCCTCTTGTGTTCGTGAATTTCCTTTCTTATAAATCCATGTAGTGAATTATGACATTTTTGTGTGTTTGGTGTGTCTGTGTGTGGAGAGGTCTTGGCCTCGTTTAGTCGCACAGTTATAGTCTTCGACTCTTCGTACTAACTTGGCTTCGAAGAGCGCCTCGTTCTTCTTTGATTATGAGTTTCCCTCTTCTTTTTTCTAGGGAAGTTGTCATCTAATATAGGTGAGACACATTTGGAAGCCACAATTGGGTAATATTGTAATGGGAGAATAATGAAGCCTCTAATAATGCTTATAGAAACTGACAAGAAACAATTTGGGCTTTAAACTATATATAAATCTGCACTTGCATAAATATGAAACAAGTTGTCAAGTTGAATTAACATAATGGCATCAAATGATTGTAACCAATTAACTTGCAGTTAATGATTAGTTATTGCATGAAATTGTAAAAATTTATGATTATTTTTTTTCATAATCAACCCTCACCCTGCATCATAAAATTTATTATGTAAAAATTGTAGCATAAGATTTGAAATGTACTGCATTATGAAATTATATATATTTGCTTTCAAACCATAATTGCATAAACATTTATTTCAAACTGTGATCACCGACTATTTGAGTGAGTATATATTGGAGTGGTTAGTGTGTTGCTTTCTTTCCATTGCAATTTGCAAGGCTGTGGTTGAAAAAGACAATAGTACAAGGAAAGACAATTACTACTATAATCTTATCTGTTCTTCTTTTGTTCTTTTATGTCAGAATAATAGTAATTCTTTATAACTTATTATTGATTCCTAGATTTTGAGCTTTTTAATTTGTCACCATGTGTACTAAATTTATCTAATTTTCCAAATACTATGTACTGCTCAAATAGGACATAATAGACAATAGTTAAATTTGGTGTATTATTAATTATATATAAATATTCACCCAAGTGGTTGATATATAATTTCTAAATATGGAAACTTTTTTATTTTTATTTTTATTTTTATTTATTATAAATATTCTTATTAGTATGAACTCTTTGAAACTCGACTTCCTCCACCTACTAGTCAGCGTCTATTATTCAATCATAACAAACGTATTTGATGCAAAAAATTCCAATTCATTTTGCATGTCCATTCATGAAAATAAAATTAAATACAACATGATCTAACTCCATGAAAACCGATAAATTTTCTTCACGGTCTATTCATGTTCCTATTTTGATTCTAACCACCTTTATTAATAGATTTAGGGTGTGTTTGGTAGCTCATACTACCTCCATCTCATTAAGGTAGTCTCATTTACTATTGACACGTATTTCCACACAACCGAACCTAGTACGGGTTTTAAAATATAATTTGTAGTATCGTTTTTTTTACGGGACTATGAGTGTCATAGTATCCCGTAAAAAAAACGATACTACAAAATTATATTTTAAAACCCGTACTAGGTTTCGGTGGAAATACGTGTCAAATAGTAAATGAGACTACCTTAATGAGATGGAGGTAGTATGAGCTACCAAACACACCCTAAATCTATTAATAAAGGTGGTTAGAATCAAAATAGGAACATGAATAGACCGTGAAGAAATTTATCGGTTTTCATGGAGTTAGATCATGTTGTATTTAATTTATTTTCATGAATGGACATGCAAAATGAATTGGAATATTTTTTGCATCAAATACGTTGTTATGATTGAATAATAGACGCTGACTAGTAGGTGGAGGAAGTCGAGTTTCAAAGAGTTCATACTAATAAGTAATATTTATAAATAAATAAAAATAAAAATAAAATAAAAAGTTTCCATATTTAGAAATTTATATATCAACCACTTGGGTGAATATTTATATATAATTAATAATACACCAAATTTAACTATTGTCTATTATGTCCTATTTGAGCAGTACATAGTATTTGGAAAATTAGATAAATTTAGTACACATGGTGACAAATTAAAAAGCTCAAAATCTAGGAATCAATAATAAGTTATAAAGAATTACTATTATTCTGACATAAAAGAACAAAAGAAGAAGCAGATAAGATTATAGTAGTAATTGTCTTTCCTTGTACTATTGTCTTTTTCAACCACAGCCTTGCAAATTGCAATGGAAAGAAAGCAACACACTAACACTCCAATAATAATACTCACTCAAATAATCAGTGATCACAGTTTGGAAATAAATGTTTATGCAATTATGGTTTGAAAGCAAATATATATAATTTCATAATGCAGTACATTTCAAATCTTATGCTACAATTTTTACATAATAAATTTTATGATGCAGGGTGAGGGTTGATTATGAAAAAAAATAATCATAAATTTTTACAATTTCATGCAATAACTAATCATTAACTGCTAGTTAATTGGTTACAATCATTTGATGCCATTATGTTAATTCAACTTGACAACTTGTTTCATATTTATGCAAGTGCAGATTTATATATAGTTTAAAGCCCAAATTGTTTCTTGTCAGTTTCTATAAGCATTATTAGAGGCTTCATTATTCTCCCATTACAATATTACCCAATTGTGGCTTCCAAATGTGTCTCACCTATATTAGATGACAACTTCCCTAGAAAAAGAAGAGGGAAACTCATAATCAAAGAAGAACGAGGCGCTCTTCGAAGCCAAGTTAGTACGAAGAGTCGAAGACTATAACTGTGCGACTAAACGAGGCCAAGACCTCTCCACACACAGACACACCAAACACACAAAAAATGTCATAATTCACTACATGGATTTATAAGAAAGGAAATTCACGAACACAAGAGGCACGGCTTACACACAACAACAAGATCCCTGAGAAAGAGGATTAGCAGCACAGCGACATACAAACACAACTTTAAGAAATTTCCCGAAGCTTCTTAGCTAAGTTCGAACAAATAAGATTATGAAGCTTCTTAGCTAAGTTCAAACAAATAAGATTATTTCTATAACCCGGGGTAGATGGGTTTCTATACAAAGTGAGACGACAATAAATACAGCAACGCAATGTCCATCATTATTAGCACAAACAGGATCGTATAACCTGATATTTGAGCTTATGCGAGACTAACCTGCCTCTCCCAGCGCACATCATCGGAGAATTGTGTAAGAGCAGCTCTAGGATCACCATTTGATATGGATAAGTAGTACAGAGCGGTGCCATCATCGACATGCATGCTCCTCTTCAACGAGTCTATCACCCTCTTCTTGCCTCGTTCAGTGCTCAGCCTCTTTAGAAGGGAATTCAGATTTCTGTCAGGCCCACCTTCGAGATACAGAACTGCGACCTCTCTCTTTGCATGGGCATCCACTTCTATGTAGCACGTGGAATCTGCGAGCATTTCTGGGTTGTTAACTGGGATCAAAAGACGCTCCCTGGAGTATATTCCGTGGTCACTCATCATGTTGTTTAAGCGCTTTATGTCCATAACCTGTCAAGGTTTGGATAATCATCAAAACACAGCACAGTGTAAAGCCATTGCTAACTATATGAAGAGTTTTCGTCTTTTAAACTAGATATAAGAATTCTGCAGCCAAATACATCCACACAGCACACATAAGAGGGCAGGGCACAGAAAAAATCCATCGACAAACTTGCCATTGCAATTAAGTGTTGAAAGACAGGAACTTTGGGTTTCGTATCCAAATGGTATCTCAGGAAACAAGCAAATTAGATAAGAGAATCTAACAGTCGAATATATCCACACAGCACACATACAAGGGCAGGGCACAGAAAAATCCATAGACAAACTTGCCAATGCAATTAAGTGTTGAAAGACAGGAACTTTGGGTTTCATATCCAAATGGTGTCTCGGGAAACAAGCAAACAGAACCAGAGCAGCAGAATTATCACTACTGATTCAAATAGACGATATCAGCCCACATCACGTCCGATGGATGATACATTTGATCGACGTGATATGCTACACATTGCTCGAAAATTGACATTTTCATCAATTTTATCATTTTACACATGAACACAGGAGGAAGATCATTAGAAATTTTCAAAGTTCAAAAACATTTCTGAGCTATTGTTATTGCCTTATTGGCAAGAAGCCGGAGATTATAACACTTTTGGAGCTGCTTTGAATCATTGCACGGAAGGTTATATACAGTCTTGGGAATAAAAATTTGAAGGCAGGCGCCTTACACTTGCTGCTGGTGAGCATGTAAATTGAATAGAACAAGCCACAAATTCTCAGGCTCAATACACACAGTAAATGATTGTCCTCAAGAACACAATTGCTGTACCAATCAGCTAATATTCTGCTGAAGAAATGTGATCAGAATCTTCGAAGATAATCTATTATAGGTTCTAATATCCCAAATCACCTAACGGTAATAGACTGGCTCTGTACATAATCACAATTCGCGAAGATAATATCGAAGGTTTAGCATCCAATTCATACAGTACCTGAACGGTATACTTGACAGCAAGGCTAGCGATGGAGTCGCTGCGGGAAAGGCGGTGGGAGACGGCGAATTTCGAAAGGGAATTATCCCTCCAGAAGCCGCTCGAGCTAGGTTTTCCGACGATCTCCCGAAGCTTCCACGGCGAAATGAAAGCTTGAATCTGCATCTGGCTATCGGAGGCCACCGACCACCAGAGGCGAGAGACGCAGGCGGCGCGAGCGAGGTCGGCGAGCGACAGCTTCTGGAGTATGGCGCGGAGAGTGTCCTTGCATAGGAGAGCCGAGAAATTCGAATTCATCGGCGAGATCGTGGTGTCGGCGGCGGATGAGGAGCAGAGCGGCTGGAGGAGGTCGTGCGGCGGCGATAGAAATGACGGCGACGGTGGTTGTGGTGGTGGTGGTGCTTCGTCGTCGTCGTCGCCGCAGCATCCCATGGTTTGTTTGGTGCGGATGAGGATTTTGCGTGTGTTTCTCCGCCTTTGGCGTAGTTTGGTTTCCCTTTGGTGGGGACAACAGAGTAAATTGTTTTCTCAAAAATCAAAGACAGTAAATTGTTGTTTCTTTTGCATAAACAATTAATCATAGACTCATAGTTATGGTTTGGTTATTCAAAGTAAAAATCTTGAAGATAATTAATGCAAATAATCCGCGTCTCCTTCCCCAAAAAGCAATACCACAGTTGCGTGACTTGCGTCTTCATCTTTTCTCCAGAACAAGGAAGCAGAAGAAGACATCCTTATCCTCCCCCCTCTCTCCCCCTTCTCTCTAGAGCAGGAATCCTAGTTTCATGGAGTCCGCGCTATCTTTCTCCACCGCCAGATTGCTTGCTCGCTCCTCCTTTCAACTTCACGGCGGCAGCCGCTTCGGCTTCCTCAACATATACCCCCAATTTCGCCGCAACATCAATTATTACCTCCCGAGATTCCCTTTCAAATCACACGGCGCTTACAACCTCCAGGTTTCCGCCTCTATAACGGCCAGGCCGTCGTCGGAGCTGCGGAAGAAACCTAACAGCTCCGAGCCGGAGGACAAGCTCGCCGCGATACGCGAGCTTTTTATCAGGCCAGATATCAGCGTTGATGCCTATATCATTCCCTCTCAGGATGCTCATCAGGTTTGCTCTTCCGCATTCATTCAACAAGCAGCTTAACTTTTCATTGAATTTTTTTTGCTGTAACTTTATGAGTGTCGTGTTCAATTTCAGAGCGAATTCATTGCTGAGTGTTATACAAGGAGAGCATACATATCAGGTTTTACTGGTAGTGCGGGCACTGCTGTTGTAACAAAAGATAAAGCAGCTCTTTGGACGGATGGTCGCTACTTCCTCCAGGTCTAGCATCTCTTCCATTTTTACCAACTGTTGCTAGGATTTGTTTATGTTGCTAATGGCTTTCTCCTCTTGTCATTTTATAGGCCGAGCAGCAGTTGTCCTCCAGCTGGATTCTGATGAGGGCTGGTAATCTAGGAGTGCCGACGACAAGCGAGTGGCTTAACGGAGTCCTGGCTCCTGGCAGCAGAGTTGGGATAGACCCTGTGAGTAAAATCTTAATTCTCATACCATGTTCTGCTATTTGATTAATTTCAGCTGTTTGTAATATATGAAACTCACTGTGGTGATAAGAATTCACAAAATTTTAGTCTACTGGTTTAGAGTATGCCTGATATGGGTTGGGTGAATGTCATACGAACTACATAGGAGTGTCTTCTTTATGCATGGTGGTCTGGGCTAGGAGTGTGTTTGCTGTTTGGTATGGGGGGGGGGGGGGTTAATTACTTTGTTTGACTCCAAATGTACAGATCAGTAAGTTTTGTGATTTCGCCGGTGAATTATAATGAGGATCGGGACACT
>CM038117.1:1093439-1168932 GCA_001642375.2 Mentha longifolia
TCGATGATTCGAAGGCATGGAATCCAGATGCTTGATAGAGGACGGAAGGGTTGAAGAATTTGGCTTATGAAGCAGAAGGCGAAGGAATCAAAGCAGGATATGAAGTGGTTTGAGTGAGTGTGAGTGTAGATGTGAGAGGGACAGAGAAGTGTAAAGTGGACTGACAGAGAGAGAAGAGTAACACAGATTTAAAGAGGGATGATATGAGAGACCTCGTATCACAATCTTTAAAATCGAAACTAAGATGTGGAAAGAGAGAGACATATAATTGAGATAAGTACGATTGACATGAAAGTCAAACGTTGAGATATATCAACTATACCCCACAGAATAAAGAGAGATCCAAAGCAATAAAAACTTTCAAGGGAAGTGTTCCATCACACGCCCCAAAACCATGTTGTTGTGCTCTGCATTGTAAAATTACGAATTATATCTGGCTAGATAATTTTTTTTTTTTTTTTTTTTGTATGTACACTATTTTTCAAGGAGGCACTTATGCAAAGTCTTTGACACTGACTGTCCTCCAAGTTATACGGGATTTTTTTTTTTTTTTAAATAAAGAAAGAAATACTAGCCAGAATTTCGTTGGTTGCACAAGGCAGAATGCAGAGCTAGCAACATCCACCTAACTTTTCAGATGGAACACATTCCGAGAGAGTTTCTAAGTTTAGAAAATCTCTCAAAATCAAGGGGTTTCATAAAGATATCAACAATTTGATCCTCAGTTCGAAGGTACTTTACCTCAAGTATTTTCTTCTCCACCAAATCTCGAAGGACGTGATATCTGGTGTCGATGTGTTTAGTGCGACCAAATTGGACAGGGTTTTTTGTGATGTGGATGGTGCTGGTGTTATCACATAGTATTGTGATACCCTCCCCCTCAAGTTTGTAATCCTCCAACATCCTTTTCAACCACAACAGTTGAGTAGCACAACTCCCCGCTGCCACGTACTCAACCTCTGAGGTTGACAGTGTTACGCAATTCTGTTTCTTGCAGTGCCAAGACACAATGTTGTTGCCAATGTAGCAACAACCTCCACTAGTGCTCTTCCTTCCTTCCAAGTCTCCTCCCCAATCTGAATGTGGATTTGCTTGAAACCTGGCACAAGGACAGACACTAAACAGAATATTAGGTTGGATTGAAGTTAAGTATAACAAACTCCCTATCATTGAGATGTACACAATAGCATCCACTTCATATGTAACATTTCCTCCACTAATGGGTTTGAACTGTTTTAGCTGCTCCTTTGATTCGGTCATGTGTCGAGAGCAAGCACTATCAAAGTACCAAGCTCCCCCTATCTTTGTACTTGAAGCAGCAAAGATAACATTGCACATAACCTTACTTTTGCTCTTAGAACCAGTAAGCCCTTTACCTTTACCTTTGAAGAGTGTCCCACCTTCCATTTTCTTTTCTCCAAGCATCTTTCTTTTTTGCTTTTCCTTCATCCATTCCTTACAGTAAGACTTGATGTGTCCTGCTCTGTGACAGTGATGGCACTTGAACGTTCTCTTCGGTGAAATTATTGACTCATTTTCCTGCAAATCAAAATTCGATCTAACAAACGGTTCCCATTTGTTGATGACACGTTAGGAGAAGCAGGTTTAGAGATTTCGATAAATCCTAGACCTTTAGACCCTATATTAGGTAACGCAAGAATTTCATCTAACTTTGAAGAGCCAGTATTCAGTTTGTGAAACGTTTTCTCAGCAAGATGAAGTCTAACGGCTTGCTTACCTAACTCAGAATCTTTTTGTGTGAGCATTACTTCTAATCTCACAGGCTGAGTCTTGAGCTCATCATTCTCCTTTGTCAGGACCTCATTTCTTCTGACTTGCTTCTTGAAATTGGTCAGCAACTCATCGTACGAACCTTTGAGTTCCATCAACACCTGGAGAGAATCATCAAAAAGTTCCAATTCCTCACTTACTTCCTGTACAGGTTCTACAATACTTGTTAGACAAAACAAATCAGAATAATCACTAGAATCATCAATGATCGATGATACTGTAGCCATCATTGAGGGCTCCTTTATGATCGGTTCAGGAGTCTCTGAAGCAGGTTCGGCTATTTCATCATCACTTAATGATATGAAATTCACAACTTTACCTCGTTTCCTGAAAGTGTTAGCACACTCATTTGCATAGTGTCTATACCCTCGACATTCATGACATTGAACTTTGGAAAAGTCTCTCTGCTTGAACTGTTGTGGGTCTGACAAATTTCTTCTTCGGGAAACAACATTCTGTTGTGGTGATGGGGGTTCTCTAAGGACTACAGAGTTGCCAGCTCTCCTATTTGGATCCGAATTATTTTGAACCATTCCTCTACCTGCAAACCTGTTGAAATTTTTTACCAAAGCATTTACCTTTTGAGTTAAAAGTTCCATGCTTGGTTCCTCCATGTCATCAAAGATGACATCATTATCAGCTTGTTCAGATGGGCTTGCTCGTGGTGGTGTGTACACAGAGCTAGATGATGAGGCTTGAAGAGCTAGACTTTTCTTCAATGTGTATCCTTCTGATGCTTCCAGATCCATTTCGAACATTTTGAGGTCGTTCATCACTGCAGTAAACTCAAGGGCCCCAACATTCTTCATCGTAGTGATTGCTGTGACCTTTTGCTAGAACTTGGGAGTTAATGTGCGCAGCGCCTTTGACACCATCAACTTGTTGGGAATAGGTTCTCCAAGATCCATGCACTCGTTGGCAATATCCAAGATTTTGTTGCAGTAATCACCCACTGATTCGTCATTTTTCATCCGAAGATTCTCGAACTTTGTGGTGAGAATACGTACCCTTGTGTCCTTGACAGCAGTGTCACCTTGACAGTGGAGTTCCAAAATATCCCAAGCCTCTTTTGCAGACTCACAATTCTTGATCAACTTGAACATGTTGACATCCACTGTAGAGAATATAGCATTTAAGGCTTTGTCGTTGAACGTTGCAGCCTCATTCTCGTCCCTTGTCCATTCGCTTGTTGGCTTTCGAACAGAGTCTCCCTCTTCGTCCGTCTTCTTCGGATGTGACCAGCCATGAAGAACATGAGACCATGCTCTAGCATCAATGGATTTGATGTAGTGTCTGACTCTTACTCTCCAAAATGAGTAATTCAAACCGTCCAACACTGGAGGTTTGTTGAACACCGTGCCGGTGAGATCCATCTCGCCGTACCAGGACCGTCACTCAGTGTATCGAGTGTCGGCTCTGATACCACTTGTTGGTATCAACCGGTCAGAAACACACAGAGGTGCTTACAGAGTTTGCTACAGAGACAAACTCAAAAGCACAAACGCAGCGGAATTAAATTGCACGAAAAACAGATCAAGAAAAATAAGAACACAAAAATAATTTGTGCAAGATATCGTGAGGAAACACACATAGGTGTTCACTGTAAGCAGCTCTGTGAGTGCTACAATGAACACAAACGCAGCGGAAAAGTTTGGACGAAAAATTGAAACAGAAAAACACGAACCCAGAACTGGTTTGCGCAAGATATCGTGAGGATATCTTGCGTGCCTCAAGGCGAAACGATTTACTATAATTCACAAAGAATTACAAACTAGAGTTGAGGAAAAGATCTATGAAAAATTACTAACTCTCAAGCTAGTATTACTCAACTCAAAAAACTATTTGGAACTCTCTAATCTCTGAAATAAATTCTCTCCCAAAAAGCGTGAATGATTTCTGCAGATTTGGGAAGTATATAGATCGACTCCCCTCATCTTCTTCCCACGTTCTTCCTTCCGTTTCTTCCCACGATCAGTTCGTAGATGGTGGAGTCTCTCACGCATATCTCCAGCCACATCACCCATGATTTATGTTTGACCTATTCCACCTTTCCACTTAAATAGGTCTTTAGTAACTACTGGGCTTGTTGCTGCAGACCTAACAGAGTTAAGGCACATGATGCTGAAACCCACCAACTGAATCCAGCTTTGCTCCCCCTTGCTTCAGCCCACATGCTGAAACGAAGTCCAACTCGCTGAAGCTTAAGTCCAACATGCCGAAGTCCATTCCCTTTTACTTCAGCCCAATAAGCCCTAATCCAAAACCTGCACAAACAAAGATAGATCCAACAAGCAAGTGAAGAAAGACAAAACAACCAAGGAAGTATATCTTTCAACACGTACCGTATTGGAGCTTCTTCTTCACTTACATGCTTCCGGCTCGAGCAGCAACCACGGTTCAGGTTTGTTGAATCCACACACTCACTTCTGATATTATTAGAGGCTTTCGAGAGATTCTAAGTTCTAACACATACATACATACCTTAATTGTTTTTACAGATGTTTTGATGATTGCGAAGGAAAGCTACAACTTGGGAAGTGGCTTGTTTGCTTGCTTAATCTGTATTCAGTTGTTAGTTCTAGTGTAGCTTGACTTTCTTTCTGGACTTAATTTGCAGTAGTATTTAGTTGTTGGTACTGTTTGGTTTTGTTGCTACTATAAATATTGGATTATTAGTATGTACTGTTGAGATCATGATATTCTACTGTGTGTTTATGTTCATTACATATATATTGTTTCCAATATGATGATGATGATGATGATTGAGGTTTTATTTATGCAAGAGGTCAAGCGATAGCAGTAGGGAGTAGTCAGATCAACAAAAGAAATAATGATTTGTATATCCAGGCAAGAATGTGTTGGATCTTTTTAGGCACATAAAGCTGTCATATATCATCATGTTGCAAGATGAGTTTTTATTTTGAAAGATGACTGTGGTAATGCATTTCTCAATTCTGTGTGGAAAGAAAAAGATTTACATTTCTATGAAAAATGACCTATCTTTACCAGCCTCTGTTTCTGAGTCATGTCATGGAATTCACATATTTTTCATTGAGTTTTAGCTTTCAACATTGAAAGAGTTCCTAGATTTTTGTTTCAACACAGCCATGTAAACCAAATTCGATTGCAATTTAGACATTTCATGGAGGAAAAAAAGAGTTTGCTTCAAAGTGGAATCTTCCGTTTCTTGCAGAGCCATATTAATAATAACTACAATGGTTACAAAATCTGCACTCTTCTCAGTTTCAGCTTGCAGGTTTGTTTAGATAGTATAGTTGAGGAAGATGAATTCTTCGGGTTTTTCGATTTGTAATTTTGTATAGAGGGTTGTTATGTTACTTTTGCACTTTGTTTACGGTACATAATGTGCTGTGAATGGTAGCAGACCTTCATTATTATTTTTATTTTATTTTTTATCAGAGAAATAACTTTGATTAATAAACAAAAGGAAATGCACCAGAGATGCCACAAACTCTGGAACTGAAAATGAGACCAAGCAGAGAAGCTACAGTTTCAGCGCTACCATTACAAACAATTCACAGCTCTCTCCAAGTTCTAACAAGCTGGTTCTTCGCCCATACATCATAACACATCTCAGATCCTGTCTGATTCACCACGTACCGCACACTAGCTCTAATTCCAAAACCGACACTTGATTTCCTCCTCCTATTCTTCTTCTACATTCTTCAATAAAAACCTGGTTGAGCCCACATTACCCTGATCCACTCTGCCATTCTGCTCCATAGCCGGTGCACCTCCAAAAGTAAGTGATTCGCTCTTTTCAACGGCCAGCTACAGCAGCAACAACCCCTTATATCCATTCTTTTATTCAAATTATCCTTTGTTGGAAGTCTACTCCATCCGTAGATCGGGATTTGAAAGCTGCATGTATACGTTTTCCACAGGACTGCCTTTGGATGATTCACCTTGAACTCTGCTTCTACTTCTCTTCCAAATTCCCGAGTATAGCTCCTTCACCGTCGGCTACACTTGGAAACCTTGTAAGAACTCGTACATATCCTCTACCCTACTTTCCTCCCTTTCCAAAATTCCTCTCCTCCATCCAATATCCCATCGTTCCTTAGCGTTGCTGAGGTTGAAGAGCCTAGGAAACAATTCTTTCATTGGCCTATCTCCAACCAACTAGAATTTGCACACCCTCCCATCACCCACTTTCTGATCCACCCTCCCTCACCTCCTTCAGCCACACCACACCCATAATATTCTTCCACCAGCCATGGTGCCCTCCTCTCCCAGCTTCCTCGTTACCTCTTCTCCGACTCTCTCTAATCTCGCCATGTCTTGATTTAATAAATCTAGTCCAAAGCCTCTCATGCTCCCCTAGAAACCGCCAAAATCCATTTACACAAGAGAGCCTTGTTGAACAGACGTCTGCAAATCCCTAAGCCCCAGACTCCTACTGCATATAAATGTTTTAATGAAAAAGCATGAAGCTTCCTCTTCCAATTATAGCTCTCGATCTCTTTCTTAAACAGCTATCCCTTTTTTTGTGAACTCTTAAGGTAGTATCTATTCTGTTTATGAAACTCAAAGTTGTGCTCAAGATTTTGCTACATAACACGCACTAAAAGCTGAACACAGTTCTAGTTTATCTATGTTCCTAGTGTATCTTTCTCTGCATTTACTCTTGGAAACGCTCTATAAAACAAAGCTAAAATTCCCAGAAAACATACATTTAGTTCAAGATTTCCAACCGACAAACATTAGCTGATAAGCAACACACTCGTAGCTCAAGCATAAACAGATAAACACAAAGAAAAAGACAGAAACAAAACATACTAAGGCCTCACGTTATAACATCAGATGAGCTTGAGGTTCAACTCGAAAGCTTTCGATGGATAAAGTCGAGCAATGGCAGGCCTGCATTTGTCTTGGCTGAATCACTTTTTCCAAGGTGCAAATATAATTCTCAATCCTGATACTTGATAGCCTTAACCATGTGCAAAACATAATCAAAACATTGAGCTAGCTTTGCAAAATCAAAAGGTCACAATTCTACAATGATGCAGGCCACATAAAAGGTGACAACATAGATAATATTAAGGGAAATACATCAACAGAACAAAGGCAAAAGCCATCAAGTTTACTTGCACTCATTTACTAGCATACCGCTTATGACATAAAAGGTGCATCTTAAGAGGATATTTGGCCTTTTAAGAAATCCATGAATGGTACAAACAGCACAGCCTAATTTTACCTAACTCTAACATGCAACAAAAAGGTTAACACGAGAAGAAGAATTGCAGTGAGACAAATTTGCACATATTTTGCAAGGTTAGGTATAATCTTGACAGTTCATGCCAGAACACACGCGTGCAAACTAGTCTACTCCAATAAACATTGTACACCAATGTCAGGACCAGAAGCTTCAGAGAGCATTGCAATTGGGAGTTGGAGATCCCCACTTTGTCTCATATACTTTTCATATTCTAAGGGATTCAAAAATAAAATAAAATAATGGACTATAACTAACAAACGTAGAATAACTTCCAAAAGTTAAGTCCCCCACCCCAAGGATAAAAATTTAGACAGTCAACTTATTCTTCTTGTAGTCACTAAGAAACTAAATACTAGTTCTGAGTAGATTTCTTGTGGGAGTTGAAAGGAGAAAGGGAGAGAATTAATGAAAGAACTTAGCAAGCTCCTTTCCTTACTTAATCATTAGATTATTTAATACCTAGCACAATTATGAAAGCCAAAATGGATTGAAGACAATTATGGTGGTAAAGTGGTAAGGAAACCGCGATGGAGAAATGCAATTTGCCAAGTGCAGATACAAAATAATTACGGGTATAAAAAAAGAGGCACAAAATTTGCAAACTAGAGGGTGCGGGTGCAAGTACATATGTTACCCAGCTGCCCTTACTCCCTCAACCCAATATCCATGTCATCAAAATTCCAAATAGATATTCCACTAAATGTTGCTGGAACTCAAACACCCCCAACACATTCACATAAAAGATCTTGCAGCATCCATCAATTAGAAGTACCAAACATGTAGCAACACTTTATAAACAGTACTAATTACTAACAAGAGTTGGATACTCCAAAAATATCAATAGATTCAAGAGAAGCAAGCAAGAGCTCCACTTCTCCACTCATCCATTGCTTCAAGACAAATCCTACAAAAATAAATACCAAATTATTATTCAAGAAATTAATCAATAAAGCAATATATCGATAGTTGGACTAACATTCAACACATGATGAAGAACATCATTTTCCCACAGCTGTACTTGCAAGTCCGCATACCAAACACCAAACAATGACATTATCATCAGATCGCTTTCTTTGATCCCGATAAAAGTGTGCTGCAAAATCCGAGATAATCAGATCCATGAAAGTAAATTGTTATCATAATAATGTGAATATATACCGGGGTCTTGTAATCTCGTAGGTGGGAGGTCATATTCCTGCCAAACCGTATGATACGGAAGTTGTGTTCTTTTGGAAACTGGAAATGGCAAAGACAGTCGTACACGGGTCCAAATGTGTCGGGATTGTTCCGAACAAGAGCATTCCATGCCATCAAAGACTGTGTTCCCGAAACTGTCGTAGTGTAGCTGGTTGCATAAGCACTGTATGCCCACTCCGAAGAGACCTCATCACACCTCCTCACAAATGCTAGTCTCTGAGCATGTGACATCAATGATATATGATTGACGAACATAAGTTCGTGATGCATTGTTGAAATTGGTGAACAACCATGAGAAATTGCAAAGAAGATGAAGTGCAGAGAAAGAGAAGCAGAGACGAGAAGTAAACTTGGGAAAATTCTTTAATTGCTACATTGCTGAAGAGTTATTGTTACAGAGAATAGGAAAGACAAATCTATTTATACTAAGGGCAACTATCAATTACATTAAAAGCGTGAAAATAAGAATGCGACTTCTTCCATGCGTCAACCCTTCCTTCTCTTTATTAAACCTTTCTTCTTTATCTTCCTTCATACTCCCCCTCAAGATGGGAGCCAAAGGAAAGGGGCCCATCTTGAAAAACACAACTTCCAGAAAGCAGAGCAACAACCAACAAGGAGAAAACAATCCACATATGTGAGGAAAAGAGCTCCAAGACAGCAAGAACATCAAAGATATGAACTAACTTCATGACAAGTTTACAAAAGAAAGCTGTGATTGAATCTTGATCACTGAATCCTCTTGATGAGAGCTATGAACTGAAATTGACCAAACAACAACTAACTAATAACGACTCAAACAAAGAGTTGGTTTACAAAATCAAAACACAACTAACATTAAGCCCGATTGTGCTCATCCCTTAAGCTAATCATCACAATATAACATTGCTAATAATCTGCACTCCCCCTCACTATGAGAGCCAGATAACTAGAGATCATAGTAAATAACTTTTAGAAAACATTAGCTCAAGGTATTACACTTGAAACTTTGTAGCATATACACTTGAATTAGAGCCAGAAATTATAAAATCAGCAGCATAAATACTGAAACAAACTCCAAATAATTTGTAGACCAGTGGCAGTAACTAAAAGAGAAGAGATGATGTGGATAGAGTAACCATGAGAGACTGGAAACCAGCCAAGATATTACGAAAGACAGAGACAACTCGGATCAATATCGATCGAGACCAAAAGACAAGAACAAATTCACATATTGCAAACCACAACTGTGAATAATAAACTGAGAAAGAGAAGCTTAGATTCTCACATGAGATCTAGCCAAAACTCCAATCAATCATAGATTGAGAAATAAACTTGAACAAGAGAAGACAAATCGCAACACAAGATTTAGAGAGAAATTCGCAACTTGCGAAATAGAGAAGAGATAAAAGATCCACACGGATCTGAGAAAGACAACCAATCATAGGCTTAGACAAATTACGAGAGAGAGATGATCTTAGATGAGAGAAAAATCATCCGAAACCAATATATCGGAGAGAAGGAGACATCGCAACTTGCGATTAGAGAGATTTTTCGAAATCAAAATTTGCAACTCGCAAACTTGAAGAGAGAGAGAGAGAGAGAGACTTGAATCATCATGATCCAGAGAAAGAGATATGAGAAATCAACCAATCATAGGTTGAAACCAAAGACAAACAAGAGATATAATCGATTAAAATCGAAGAGAAACCAGAATCAATCATAGAGAATGGAGAGTTAACTCTAAATCAGAGAGGCAACAACATTGCAACATTGTAACTAGCGATACTTGAGTAATTTTCATAACTAGACACATATAAAATAGATCAAAACCAAACAAGAGATGCATAAAGTATCGCAATCGCAAGTTCAACCAATAAGCCGAAAACCATATCAATTACTAAAAAAAAACAAGTTGGAAATTGATGATGCAGAAAGGAAGATCAATGAAACCTCAGAAATTGAAAAGGCAATAACACGATTTCGTGAAGAAAACAAAAATTGAAGAGAGATTTACCGCCGGCCGATTGATGGAGGAGAGAATGAGAACCTCACAAAATTTTTGAGAGCACAGCAGAATGAAGAAGGCATAGAAAACCAAAATTTAAGAGAGAGACTCCGGAAAAGTGAAATAGAGACGCAACGGCAACCTGGGCTCTTGATACCATGTTGAAATTGGTGAACAACCATGAGAAATTGCAAAGAAGATGAAGTGCAGAGAAAGAGAAGCAGAGACAAGAAGTAAACTTGGGGAGGAGATTGGATTGTTGAAAGTGGAGTGAAATGCACTTCACTTTCGTGCTCAGTTTTCTACGAGAGAATCAAAGTGCAGAAAGAATTGCAGTCGTTGTCTGAAGTAGCTACATCAAATGCTTCCTACCCAAAGTGCATGGTTGAGTGGTTCTAACACTTGAAGTTTTACGAATTTTGTTTATACAGATGTATAATAATACCTAAATACAAATTATAGTACTTAAATATTTGGCACATATGTATACTACTGTTATAGGAAAAGGCTTAGAGAAGATTGGTATAGATTTGATGTGAAAATATTTAATGGGATTTCCTCCTGCTGTATTATATTTTGGTCATCGCCAGTGGAAATTGGTTGCAACAATACTTATGTTTATTCTCGATCGCTTGATCTCTTACATAAATAAAACCTCAATCATCATCATCTTGGAAACAATATATATATATATATATATATATATATATATATATATATCTCCAAATGAACATAAACACACAGTAGAATATCATGATCTCAACATTACATACTAATAATCCAATATTCAGAGTAGCAACAGATCTTAACAATACATACTAATAATTGAATATTTAGAGTAGCAACAAAGCCAAACAGTACCAACAACTAACTACTACTACAAATTAAGTCCAGAAAGAAAATCAAGCTAAACTAGAATTAAGTGCGACAAGCCACTTCCTAAGGTGTAGACGTGGTTGCTCGAGCCGGAAGCATGCAAGTGAGGAAGAAGCTCCAATACGGTACGCTCAAATCAAATTTGTGGGACCTCTTCTTAGTCGAGGCGAGTATTGGCCTACTATATTCGCTACCGGGACGGGGGGCAGACTTCAGCTCGTAAACATCTATGTAGACTTCAGGGTATATAGTAGTGCTTCCCTTACTCATCACTGGGTCTCCTTCAGTTTCATAGTCCAAATACAGTATACAAACTTGGTTTTCCCAATCCCCTTCCCCTCCAAGGCAGTGGTCTAGGACAGCCATCTTAGATATGGGAAAAGTTTTCTTTTTAATATTGGGATTCATTGGGACATCATAATAAAAATCCCCGGCCACATCGTACACTTTATTCATAGACACGGCTAAAGCATCGCCAACGGCAACAACCTCACCATCCTCACCATTAAATGAGTCAGTCCCAGCTTTACCACACACCTCCCACCCCCACCCCTTGTCGAGATCTTCCAAATCGAGCGAGAAAGTAATCGAGTCTTCGGTGCGTGCAACAAATGTCGCTCCCTCGAAGTAGTACGACTGGATAAAGATCAATCTTTCATCCTTACTCGCTCTAGGAAGGTCAGGCAACGAAGGGAGCTGTAACCAACTCTTACTCACAAGATCAAACAATTCAAAATCTACAATTCCTTTCATTCCTATCATAAAATTTTCTGGATCAATAGTGAATTGCTTAACAAAGGTTGAAAACACGAGGACAGATCGTCGGTCCGGAGTCAGAATGGCCGAAGGATGGCGTTTGAAGCCGTGCATTGAAGGCAATGAATCCATTTTCTCTATCAACACAACTTCAGGTTCTATTAAGTGAGAGGAGGAAGGAGAAGACGAAAAATCATAGACGTGCACAGACTTTGCATCAACACGGAATTTATGAAGTCCCTCGAACAAATAGAGTTTAGAATCTAAAACAATTCGAGCAACAGGGAAATCAGATTTGAATCGAAGAGCGGGAGAGACAGTGATTGAATTTTGGGGATTAGGGCTAGGGTTCCACTCGGCGTTTGGATTTAAATCGAGCACATAAACATCTTCTACATAATTATGCCTATGGACTTCTACATAATTATCCCTATCCTTAAAATCCATAGGGTTAACACAGGCAAAGAGATAAACCTTGCGTGATGCATCGACCAGAGCATCTCGTTCTCGTGGAGGAGTTTCCGCCGCAGCCATCGGAGACGAGAGTTTCCTTTTCATGGGTGGATGGATGGATGGATGGAGGAGAAGAGAGTTCCCTTTTCATGGATGGATGGATGGAGGAGACGAGAGTTTTCTTTTTCAGAATTAAGAATACTGTATAAATTTTTTAGGTTTAAGATTTTTAGGGTTGAATCGACGGGTTTGTAGTTTCACAGCAGCGTGCTGTCGCAGATGTAGGCTTGTCAGTGAGTGGGTATATCCGGACCCGGACCCGCTCAAAAAATTACGATTTTAGATTCAGACCCACCCGTTAAATTAAAGACCGGATCCGGAAATTATAATTTGAACTGGTCCGAGTCGGGTAATTACCCGTGGGTATTACAGCCCCGATCCTGACATTTCGGGGGCCCTAGGCGGAAAAATAAATAGAGGCCCTTCAAATTAATAAAATTTTAATTTTTTTTATGCATATACAAATTGATTCCAAAATAGGGAAAAACATATAGTCATAATTGAAATAATTTTGAAAAAAAATTATTAACTTTTTTTTTCATATAGTCATACTTGAAATAATTATGAAAAATTATATTTAACGGGAAAAAAAAAACATACAAAGACTTGCATGTCATACAACTTACAACTTTTTTTTTCATAATCTACATGAATATATATATATATAATTTTGTTGTCTCAAAATATATTTAATAAAAATAAATTTTGGTAATCATTAATTAAATCACTTATTCAAATGAACATTAGAAGAAGATAAACAAGATACACCTTAGAAGTCAAAGTAAAATACATTAATGAATTAACAAAATACTACATCTTCCCAAAACCCACGAACCCAAGAGAGAGTGAGGCGTGACGGAAGAGAGAGAAAGAGAGGGGGGGGAGGTGTGGCGTGAGAGAGAATTACTAAGAAAGTAATGAACTAAATAATTAAATACGTATAGAAAAAAGTAAGAGATGAGGCCCATACACTTGGATTCCTATAAAAAATAAAATGGATTCTGACTTTTTACGGCCTATAAATATGGACATTTTAAAATTTTGGGGCCCCATTTTAACCTGGGCCCTAGGCGGGTGCACTCCTCGCCTAGGCCCAGGACCGGCCCTTGTGGGTAATTAGAACCCATTAGAAATTTAAAAAAAAAATGTTGTTGCTTCACTTGAACAGCCTTCTTTCTCTCTCACTCCTCTGCGCTTCCATTTTCCAATATGCCGCCACCCAATCTGCCGTCGCCCAATCTGTCGCCGCCCACTCCGAGTGGCTGTCGCCGCCGCCAGCCTGTTTAGGCTCCCGATCCGCCATCGCGATAGCAGGAGCCGGCCAACGCCGCTACCTCGCGCCACCCTCTCCAGCCTTCTATTCACGTCAGTCTCCCGATTCTCGTCGCCGTGCCCAAAGGCCGATGGTTCTGCCCCGCTTGCTACGACAAAGAAAATCCCACAAGTATGATAATGGGTCTGATTATTTGTATCTATTTTACTATTTTTTCAAATCCCGAATTTTGGTCTATTTCGTCTCTTGTTCTATGTGACGAATTTATTTTTCAATCTGGAAATATGAAAGGAAAAAATATATATATTAACAATAATTTTGTAGTTCAATGAATTCAAACTAATGAACAAATAAAATGAACACTAAATTGATAAGAAAATAGCGAGTTAGTGGAACATTTACACTATAACTCGGATTATTGTGTGCCGCAGGGGCGGTTCTGGGCCCTGTGCAGGGTGAGCGACCGCACAGGGCCCCCGAAAAATTAGGGCCCCGAAATAATTAAGTTCATACTTTATGTATATATTTATTTTAACACCATGTAATTATATGTAAAGGTATTAGTCCAGCGGATAAAGGCTTTGCTTTTGACATCGATGACCCAGGTTCGAATCTCAGTGATAACTATAAAACTTTTAGGGCTAGTTTGATAGACAAGTTAGGATATGTCAAGTTAGGATACAAATAATACAGGATGTTAAGATTAAATGAAACAAGAGTGTAAGATTCGTGTTTGGTAGACTATATACAAACATTAGTTAATAATATGGAGAGTGTTTGGTAGGCATTATTATTCACATAATAAAGTGTCTAAATTACTAAAATAACCTTCATAGTAGTACCATATAAAAGATGCAGCCCTAGAAACTCACATCTCAGAACACTTGAATAAAACAACTCACACGAAATAAATGAAACTCCACTTGGTCTGAAAACTCGTTGCCACCTTGGCTAAAACTATTACTTGAATTTCAATATTTGCTTCTCTCCAAAGTTGACCAAAATAAGCACACATTCAACATAAGTTTACTAATGGATGCAAAATAAGTGATACAACTTGTCTCCAAAATTAATTACTACTAAATTTGCAGACTATCCAGTTTCTCAAACTAACTCCCAAAATCATACAGATAATAAACATAAGAAACATTCAGAAAGAGGCAAAGTAACATCCAGAATTACAAACATAAATCATACGGATTTGAAAAGTAATACATATAACAGCCAATTCATATAAGACAAATATAGCAGAAATAATTCCAAGTCTATCCAGCCAACAAATTTGCAGAAATAAGTCCAACAACAGAATACATAATGCATCCAGTAATATCCAAACTAGAATTAAAAAGTTAGTAATTATTGAATCAAAGAGAAAGGTTTTTGATACAAGAGGTACGAGACCTCAAACAGAAGAAAGATTTTTTCTTGCTCACTCAACACTACCCTTTTATTAACATTATCTTTCGTCCGCGAAACGATTACATAATAGTCTCCATGCCGTGGTTCTCGTTTTGAGAGGCGCAAAAGCCTTCTAGATGCACTTCAAACCAACCCCCAAAGGCCTATTCAGATTTGGCCGATCACTTCTATTAGCCAATACCTTATAGGCATCTTTAACAGTGAAAACACCATTTCTGTCGTTCCCCCAAGACCATGAATCTGCTGTAGAGGCAGAGAGATAGAAGTTTTCCAAGGAGTAGAATTTCAATTGCCATCCACCCATTTGCCCATCTTCTCCGCCATCCCTTCTTTCTTACTGCATAGATGGAAGAGCCTAGGAAACATCTCTTTAAGAGTCTTCTCCCCCGACCAAGCGCGCTCCCCAAAGGACGTCTCCCGCCCGTCTCCTAGTCTTCTAACCATGCGTTCCCAAAACCAGGCCCCATCGTTATCTTCAGCAGCATCCTATCAATCATACTGTATGAAGCTGTGATTGAACGATTCTTTCTCTTTCTAGTCAATACTTTGAGTAACATATGAATGCTCAAACATAGATGGAGCATATATGCCTTCATTATTTCTTCAACCATTAAACTTATATGTGCATTTTCAATACTTCTATTAGACATTTTATAACTCCTTCCAAATTTCTGATTTGATATGATGATTCTGCACGTGACCAAGTAATTACTTTAGAAATTGATTCAATTAATTGAGAGCAACAAAACTCATTCCATATATATCAACAAGAATTTCACGGAAGCAAGAACATTAATGAATTTCATTCTCCAAAATGTAAATAAAACAACGGTTACACACTCTCCACATCATACACAAACAACAAATTACAAACAAACTCCACAGACACAAACCACAAAATCCAAATATATTGAATCTGAAAAACCGAATCCGATTTTGGCCTGAAATTCTATGACTACTACCAAAGCCCAGTTTGAAATTATAAAATTAAAAAGTCCAGAACATACCTTTGAACTTGATTTTCCTCTACATTGTGAAATAGGCGATTGGGCAGTCTACTTGCAGGTTTCGCTGCCGATTACCAGAAGATCGAGGGGTAAGGCCGCCGATTACCAGTAGATCTAGTCGCCTAAGAGGTGTATCTCGTAACTGATCACAGCCTCTTCGTCAAAACTCGCAGAGATTCTCGAGTAGCAGATATGAAACGAAGAACAAGATTTGAAATTGGTGTAATGTTTTGCTTCGATGGGTGTGATACGGAAAAGGGTAGTTCTGGCATGAAAATGCGCGTGTTTCTCACCGTTCACTCCAGCTAATTTCTATCTCACCAATTTGGGCCAATGGAATAACATGCTGAAATAGTATTATTTACACGGGCCATGTTTTTAAACCGGGCCTGAGTGTTAATTTAAAAAGCTATCAAACGCAAGAAAATAACATATTAAAGTTATCTAACTTGCTATAACTACCCTATCAAACGAGTCCTTATTATATTACCACATTTTTTTTACTTTGTTATTTTTGTTTGACATTATAGGGATTAGGGCCCAATTTTTAATCTAAGAGTTAGAGATCACATCACAATCATGCATATTTAATTTTATTTTATTTTTTTAACTTTTTGTTGACATAATAAGGGCCCAATTCTATCTCTAAGAGATTACAATTACGCATGTCTTAAGTTTGATTTTTCTTTTACAGATATCATAAGTTATTTTAAAATCGTTTCTTTAATAAAAATATAATTCAATTTCAGATTTTATTTCCCTTTGTTTCTAGTTTGTTTGTTTATTTTATTTTTAATTAAAATAGGGGCATATTTCTAAATACTTTAAATTCCATATATAAAGTTCAATTTGAGAATTTTAATTCTTTATCTCTTTCATTATTTATTTCTTATTAGATATTTTTAATTTGACATCATAATAAATGTTCGATTTTTAAATTTGTTGAATCCAAAATCGTAGATAGGTTAAATTTCAAATAGAAAGCTTAATTTGAGACTTTACGTCTTTACATTTTTATTTATTTTTTTGTCTTTTACTACTAGTTATTTTTTGTTTGACATCACCGTATGGTCTTAATGTTTTATTTTTTTGAGTTGACTACACTATGCTTCAAATTCGTTCACATAAAATCCTACTATCTTTTCTCCACACGTTCATTGTTGTCCTCGCTTGTTTTTTATTATTTAAGGACATGCAAGCATATCAACTCTATATACTTTAATTTCTTTGTTTTGTAGGTTTTCATGATAAAAAAACAATTAATTAATAACTAATTAAAATTAAAAAAATATTTTATGCACCATGAAAAGGGCCACATTTTACAAAACACACAGGGCCCCCATTTTCCTAGCCCCGCCCCTGTTGTGTGGGGATATGGGTGGTATTTATAGACAAAGAATGAGAGTGATTCCATAATTTGAAAATTGAATTTAAATAAATCTCCAATTTTAAATAATTATATTTTGTATTCCAATAGTGCTAATAATATTATTGGATGATAGCTTTATGTTGGCGGTGGCACTATTACCGAACGACCGCATGAATGAGTTGCATATTATTGCGTTGCGGGACGCGATGCGTCTTCACCAAAAAAATATAAAAAAGTAGCATGCATGAAAGATGAATATTTATTTAAATAATATCGAAAAAAAAATTTAGTGTAGAATTTGGGCGGGAAAATGAATTGTGTTCTTGTTTTCTGTTATTATATATATACAGAAACGTTCCCCTACCCACGGTGGGCACACTTAATGTGCTCACCGCTTATGTGGCAATGTCACATTGTTAATCCTTTCCATTTGGGGTTTGATTTTTTTTTTAGGGTTTAGTTTTTTTTAGTAGGGTTTAGTTTTTACTTTTTAAGGTATATACATTTAAATTAATTTCCTTATTTGAAACCTTGCCACGTCATTCGTGAGCATATTAAGTATGCTCATGGTGTGCATTGGAGCATTACTCTATATATATAATAGATATCAAGATTTTTAGACTCATATTATCAATAAATACTCTAGGAAAAGATTCAAAGATAGACTATAAAGAACCTATCATAAAGAATTCCACTAAATACAAAAGTCGAAGAGTTTTTAAAATATTATTATCTTTTAAAATTAAAGATAACCGTGCTATTTACTAATTGTAGGAGCTACCAAAAAAAATGTCCGTAATCATTATTGCCATATAGATAGATGTAGTAGCTAGAACTTACATAAATTGAGTAGGAAAAAATTCTTCAAAAATCTATTTTAAAACCCATCATTAAGAAATGTGGAAAAACGTGTCAGAATTACCAAAAAAATGATTCAACTTGGAAAGTGCGGAGGGAATACAAAAGCTCCGAGTGATTTTCAACATATACTCCACTACTACTATAAATCAACGTAATAATAGATCTCATTTATATGGATCTTTTTTTAAATTAATAATAGGCCGCAATTTGAAAAGTAAATGGAATATGACATGGTTGTTACAATTTATACTACTCCTATATTCTATAATATGTATAGTCAATATACATATATTTCCATTATCAAATAAATCTCATATAATTTATGTGAAATTGTGAATATTCGAGAATGGATTGGAGAGTGAAACTGGAGACGTTAAAAGCTCACTTTATGTTCTATGTAGCTAAATAAATACTACACCTTTTTGCTGTATTTATTGAGCCATTGCTATGAGACGGTATATTATGTTTCCTTTCCAGCTATTGATAAAATAAAATTAAAAAAATTGAACAGCATTTGGCCTTTGATATGAACATAGGAAGAAGAATCAATGATGATCAAGAGCTTCCATTAAAATGTAGCAAGCTTCTGCAAGTCTTATACTCACCTCAACACAAACTGATACCTCACTTCTAGGGGCGCATTATGAAAAACAGTAAAGACTACAGAAGACGAAGAAGAAGCCGTAGTTCACAATGCCGGATTTGCTTCCTCCGGAATCACAGTTAAAGTTGCGGTAACATTGTTTGCCCTCTTCACAACAGCCATGAAAGGCTTTCCCACTTTATCATTCGTAATATCTATCACCTGAGGTAAGGTAGGGGGAAAAAAACCGAAAAAAGAAAAAAAAAAATGATTTAATGATAAAGCAACAAGTGTAAGCCACATCCATAATTCGGCAGGTCGAAGAACATAGAGACTGTTTTACTATAGATGAACATAAAACAGTCAACATCGACCAAAAACAACATACACGAATCATATAGTTTTGATTAAATCACACCAGATAGAGAATTCTCCATTTAGCCACACTTTAACAAAAGTGAACTATAATACATAAGAATAACAATTACCTCCTTAATGCTTTCGATGGGCCTGCCTCCAAATTCAACTAAAACATCTCCTGGACGAAACCCAGCACGATCACCTGGGGAACCTGGTGATACCTGTTAAGGGAAACAAATCCCCATCAGTATTTTATTTGTCATGAAATAGAATCTTTCTTTCTCGTTTCAAAAAATTGGAGAGGGCTTTGCTTATAATGAAACTCATGAAACACGTGATGATGATTTAATCAGCTAATGCAAAGATTAAGAAAAATGTCTGAATCAAGGGCCCAATTTGCACTTGCGGCCAATTATAATTCATGCAGCAAGAAAATCAAGATTATAAATTCAGCAAATAATCTGACCATGGGTATAAGAATTCCTCTTCCAACATCTGGGAAGGAAGCATTTCTTTCCTTAAGATGCGCAACGATCATGTCATTGAGATCAATCATTTTCAAACCGAGCCAAGGTCGAACAACTCTCCTGCAGTATAAATTATATTATCAGTTTTAAACATAGCTAAGCAAGACCATGTAGCATTTAGATTCTCATCAACTCTTTTGACACACAAACATAATGTTTATTGAACAGTGTACCCATTTGTTTTGAAGTGCTCTATTATTTTTGAAACCGAATCAATTGGAACGGCAAAGTTTAAACCATCAGCTCCCAACACTTTCATGATGTTAACGCCAACAACTTCTCCATCAGCATCGAGAAGAGGGCCGCCGGAATTACCCTACAATCGAGGGAAAAAAAGACCATATAATTTGCATTGCATAATAATTTAAGTTTTGGTATTAGACAGTAGACGCCAAGAAGAACAGCAAAGTTGATACGACATCTTCTATTTTTCATTCAATAAAAATAGTTATAGAGGAGAATGAAAGAACATCTTTGAGTCCAAAGATTCCCTTTTCAATAAATTCTATCAATATAAAGCTTAATCCTAAATCACCAAGTTTAGCGTGCACACCCATATGAGAGAACTAAAAATCTATGTTAATTCAATTAATGTATTTCACTTATACATGTTCCAAGGCAACAATAAATCACTGCATATTTGTATCCCAGCAACCTACATGTTCTCCCAACCTAATAGGAGCCAAAAATCAAAGAAGCACCTGTGAGTATGATGTCCATATCAATGGTTGCATATAGTAGTAATTATTATGTATATATACATAAAGGATAAACGGTACAAGCCACAGAATCTTAGCTAGTGGACTTTTTAACAAACAAGAGTTTCCAAGAGGTACTGTGTAAGTGTGTACGCACATGTTAAACAACTTTACCTTCCAACCTCCCCGTCCCCAAGTGCAAACGAAAAAAAAACAAGAAAGATGATTGGAAGTGCAGAATGTTTATCAAAAAACAGAGAAAATTACCTTATTTATTGCACAATCAGTTTGCAAATATTCCCTGTGCATGCCTCCGAGACCCAAATCACTGGCTTTACGATCAACACAACTAGACGCGACAGGGGAAGCCACAAAAAGGGCATTAGAGCTAATATATTGCTCAATATTATCCAGCGGCTCGTAATAATATCCAGTTTGACATGTAAGGATGAGCAAAAGTACTATATGCATCAAAGAGATGGCAAAGATAAATTACCTTACAATGCCTGCAGTAACAGTATTCTGAAGGGTAAGGGAGCAGCCCATAGCCACCACCCAATCCCCAGGCCGAAGCTTACTTGAACTCCCCAGTTTTGCTGTTGGTAGTGGAGTTCTAGAATTGATCTTCACTATTGCTATATCGGCATGTAAATCAATATTTACCACTGTTCCTTCAAATGTCCGACCATCTTGCAGAGTCACTTCAACTAGATGCAATGATCGAGATTTAATGAGACAACTACAAAATGAAACTCCAGCAATGTGCATCCTTGTAACTCTTTAAGAAGAAGTAGTGAAAAAGTAAATGTTCTATTCACAAGCATAAATAAGTAAGAGTTTAGCATGATCACAGGTCGTCATTAGGTATCCGAAAAGTCCAGGGCAAAAAATTTAATAAATTCAAACAGAAATACAGATCGATTTTACTTCTTAAGTTGATTAGCATACCAGACACAACATCTTTAATTGATATTGCACAAAATTGCTTCTGGTTTGCAAAGGTTCACCAAAAGTACACGGTGATAACAACTACTACATTTTAAAGGGCTAACACTCCACGTGGCAAAGATATATTCAACTGAAACGTAAAACTCAGACAAAGGAATATGTTTGGCAGATCTCATTTGAAGATCCAGTAAGAATTCGAAAGAAATAATACATAGATTGAGAAGATTCATGTAATCCTTTAAAGAAAACATACCTTTCCCTTGGATATAGATTTCTTGCCTTGATAATCAACCACCACGTGAGCACAGGTCAAGATAGTTCATCTATAATAGTTCCTGATCCGACGCTTTTACCTGTATATATACCGAAGAAACCTACAAACAGCACATGACGATTGAGAAATAAACTACCTACGATGTGATTTTCTCTCTAAACTGACACACAATCACAACAAAGGAAAAGGAAAAAAGAAAATGTATACCTTGAGGTACAGACAAATTCACAACAGCAGGTCCTGTCTTAGCAGCTGCATTTGCAATGGTATCGCGGCCAAGACAGTTGCGGGAGTGTTTTGGACTGTCTCCGACATCAGAAGCAACTCCTTCACTCATATCAGGATATGGAAGAGCATCAGCTTTTGAAAACGATACCGGAATAAGACCTGCACTGAACGCTATATTAGTTGAGTAGTAAAGAAACCGATATATGTAACGCCAGTAAGAAAACATAGAGAAATACAATTTTACCATACTGTGAATGGTCAGAGCGCTTAAACGAAGAAAACGGGCTGCTCCCCTCCATAGTCTGCAGTTGCCATGCTAAGGTATCTCGAAAGGGCAAAGTCATTGAAACCGATAACGAAGCATCTATTTACATACGAAATGATAATAAGCAAAAAAAAGGATCCAATCATAGCTAAATTACTCGAAATTTTCAAACCCAGCTTCCAATTTTCGAATTCATCAAATGCAAAGAGCAAAGCTCAAAAGAGAAACGCGTCAAAAAAAAATGAAACGGAAGGAGTACTTCTTAACTGAAAACAGAGCAACAGGAGAAAATCCTCGCTCTTTCTTTTTCATCCAGTTACATAATAATAATACAAAGTGAGAGATGCAATAATAACACCATGAAACAATAAAAGTATACATGAAAATTGTGCAGAGCTATTATCATACTGTATTCTCAAGAGTATTGCTGCTGAGATTCAGAATGCAAGGCTTCTCTATCTTCAGCATAACCACAAGGAACTCAGCAAATCTCGTGTACCTTCGAACCCCGTCACGTGAAAATTTCACTTCCCCATCGAGGTAAAATGGTACTCCCTCTGTCCCGTTTATAAAGAGAGAGTTGACTGCCTTTTCGTGAGCAAAAAGGCAGGGGACCTGACGGAGGGAGTACAAGATAGTCAAAATCCGAATTCCTAGAATTTCAAGAAACATTAGCTACTTCAGTTCATCCAACTAGATCCTGGTATCTTAACAAGACCCTTCTCTCCAATAGCAATCCTCAATCTATTAGCATCTTCCCACCTCCCTACAGAGGCATATATACTGGCAAGAGTGTGATAACCGCTACTCTCGGGCTCTAGCTCGATGCAATTGCTCGCAGCAATCTCTGCAAGTTCGATATTATCATGCAAGCTACAGCCGAGAAGCAAAGCGCCCCACACTCCAGCATGTGGCTTAGTAGGCATGCTCTTGATCAACTCATATGCATCTTCGACTCTTCCGGCCTTTCCCAGCATATCTACCATGATCGAGCAATGATCCTGCGTTGGAACGAGGCCATGCTTTTTCATGGACGTAAAGCAATGATACCCTTCCTCCACTAAACCAGCATGGCAGTAAGCAGTCAGTATTCCTGTGAAAGTAACCTCATTCGGAACGATGCCACTACCAATCATCTCATCGAAGAGATTAATGGCGTCCTTTGCCCTACCGTTTATACCACAGCCTAAGATCATCGCGGTATAAGCTACTAAATCCCTCCTTTGCAAGGCGGTAAAGAGCTCGTGAGCTTTGTCAATGTTTCCACACTTCGTGTGCAAGTCGATTAAAGAAGTGATCAAATGATCATCCATTCGGATCCCCGATTCTCTAATGTACGACTCTATCCAAGTCCCGTATTCTGAATCTCCCAGCTGAGAACATGCGGAAATAGCACTAGCCAACGTCATTTTATCAGGCTGAAACCTTGCGTTTGGCTTCAGCATTTCGTTGAACAGCTGCAATGCCTCTTTTGCCCTGTTGTTCTGAGCATAGCACGCGATCATGGCATTATACAGAAGCGGATCTTTCTTCGTGTGCTGATCGTAGAGCTCTTTCGCGGACTCCACATCTCCACGCTTTGAGTAGGCAGAGATCATAGTGATGTAGGAAACATTATTCCTCTCCGGCATCGAATCGAAGAAGCTCCGAGCTAGCTCCATCTTCCCAGATTCTAAGTAACCAACAACCATGGCATTCCAAGAAGCAGAATTCCTCTGTGGCATTCGACGAAACAATTCATGTGCTTGCTCCATATCTTTCTCCCTCGTGTACCCCGACACCAAGGAGTTCCACGACACGACGTCTTTCACAGGCATTTCGTCGAAAACACTCTGCGCTATAGCCAAGTCTCGGAGCTTCACGTACCCGCCCAACAAAGAGTTCCATGAGACAACATTCTTCTCAGGAATTTCATCAAACACCTTGCGTGCAACCACCATCTCCCCCAATTTCGAGTAGAAATCGAGGAGCGCCGTCTGCACAAAAACAATCTCACAGAAACCCAGCTTCTGCATTTGCCCATGAATCATCAATCCGCTTGTTTTACACAAAATCCTCGCGCAAGACTTGAGCGCCGAAGACACGGCAAAAGTGTTGGGAGAAACTCCCCAGGAATGCGATTCCGAGTACAGAGAAAGTGCATCTCGAAACTGACCGTGTTGAGAGAGATAACGGATTGCGCAAGAAGCGGCGAAAGCGTCGCGGCTGCGCATACGCCGGAGGATTGTTCTGACGTAGTGGGTGGTTCGTGGAGAGTAATGGTCGGCGCATTTCAAAATTTGACGGATTAAAACCGGTTCGAGATTGTTAAGATTGTTCACTACTATTTGGCAATGGATCTCCTTCGCCTTATTAACAGTGAGGAATTTCTCCAACAAATATTTTAATCTTGAAACTTGCATTTGGAAGATAATCTTGTAATTTAGAAACTAGCTTTGAACGCAACTGGGTTTCACCTTCACCGCCTTTTCTATCTATAAGTATTTAAGTTAGAGCTCACACACACAGAGAAAGAGAAAATTAATGTCTCAAATCAATTAAAATTAAGATCTTGATTGGAGAACACGGATGCAACATACTTCAATTAAGAGATTATTTACTTTAAAGGCTAAATTTCGACCTAACAGCTACATATATAAGGGAAATACGCTAAACGTGAACAAAAAACACAATAAAAGAACTAAGCCTTCTTGGGTGATTTCGCCGGCGTGCCTTTCTCCTCCGACGCCGCTGCAGACTTCTTCGGCAGAAGCACAGGGTTAATGTGGGGCAAAACTCCACCATTGGCAATGGTGACTCCGCTAAGCAATTTCCCCAACTCATCGTCATTCCGCACCGCCAGCTGCACATGCCTAGGTATGATCCTACTCTTCTTGTTGTCCCTCGCTGCATTTCCAGCCAATTCCAGCACCTGCAATTCAAGCAATTGAAATCATCAAAATCATTCCAAAACAATTAATTGTTCGAAAAACACGATGAGATTATAACGAGAATTACCTCAGCAGCAAGGTATTCGAGAACAGCAGCCATGTAGACCGGCGCTCCGGTGCCCATGCGCTGAGCATACCTCCCCTTTTTCAGAAACCGGGCGATGCGACCCACCGGAAACTGTAGCCCCGCCTTCACGGATTTCGGTATCGCCTTCTTCCGGTCGCCGCCGCGCCTGCCTCCGGTGCCCTTGATCGGCGTGGAAGTCAAAGTGTCCATAACGGGATTGAGAATTCTCTGAGAAACTGAAAAGATTTGGCTGTGATTTGCGAAATTTGCTGGAAGTGGAGATGTGGTGATGTTGAGAGAATTAAGATGAATATAAATAATACCGCGCGGGACATGCTGGCGATCCGGGTTGTATTGCTTCGACCAATGAGATTGCAGCGATTTGCGGTATGGAAAGAGTGGTGGGATCTAGGAAAGATAATCCAACGGCTGAGAGTCGGCGAAATTTTGGCAAGCCGCGTGATTCTAATCGGACCAATCATAAAAGTACAGCTGGCACTTCTCAGCGGGAAATTTCAAAATTTTCATTTCGATAGTATCCATTCATTCTTTTTTAAATACAACAGTGTTTTGCCGATGAAGTTAGAATACCATAATCTGTGTATTGAATTGCTAATAAAAAAATATATATACTTTGAATAAGTATATACTTGTTTTGACTTTTTACTAAAAAAAAATTGGATGGTTAACTTAATATATTCAATTTTCTTGACAAAATATTTTCGTTTAATAAATATACTATATTTACTACTCCCTCAATTTCACTTAAAATGACACATTTCAATAGTGGTTTTTTTGGCACGCTTTTCCACGCTTCTTGATGATGGGTTTTAAGATGAATTTTTGAAGAATTCTTTCTTTTACGGGATACTACGACCATCTTAAAATCCATCAACGAGAAGCGTGGAAAAGCGTGCCAAAAAAAGCAAAAAAAAAGAAAAATATCATTTTATATAAAATGAAGGGAGTATTTAGAACAAAATAGTGTTGTTTGCGTCGGACAAATCATGGCGGTGCATTGATCAAAATATGCATTACATTTTTCCGTGTGCTCAACTTATATTTTTAAATATATTTTCACTTTTATTGTATCTTTTGTTGATATAAATCAATTGCATTAACTTAAATGGAAAAGGGTGAAACAAGATGTAGCAAGCTAAGAGCATCTCTAATACTATTTTTATTTAGGAGTATAATTCAATTTTGGAGTACCGCATTTCAATTTTCATTGGTTGAACAAATATTACATCATGGGGAGTTTACTTTGAGTAATTAGATGTGAGTGACTAATTTTATCTGACATAATTTTATGTTTATTTTATCAGATTAAAAATAAATGATATCTCAATGCCCGATATTAGCTCCGCATTCTATCCCTTGATTTGGTATTAATGATGAGATATGTATCGAACCAAAACACATTGAATTATTCTAATCATAATCATCTTATGTCTTATCCCAACATATGTGAATCTCTTAATTAACCATACCCATCAAAGTAAGCCTCTTATAAATATATTAGATTAAGCAATAACGTGATTAAATCCTATGCATGAAAATGAGTAAAGACTATAAATAGAGTGTGTGTGTGTGGTGTATAGAGTACGTGACGGATGACGGAATACGTTAAAATTCTAAAACATAGTATAGAATAATATTCTCTGTCCACAAAAATTGTGACTTGTCTTTAATAGTATTTTCAATGTCTCTTGATGATGAGTTTTGAAGTAAAATTTTGGAATATAATTTACTTTTACATGTCATGTTATCCTATAAAATAAGAATTGCTCAAAAACTCTATTATAAAACCCACCTTCATGAAGCATCGAAACGTGTGCTAAAAAACGAGTCATAATTTTTGTGATCGGAAGGAGTATATTCTAAAATGTAAACTTTTACAAAATACTGTAGAATTTATGTTTGGCATGACATTAGTCGAATCGCCTTCTAGAAGTGAGCTTTATTTGGGCCTATGACCAAGTTTAGGCCCATGATCTTTATAAAATTACCCTTAATGGGCCATAGCCAGCCCGGTCCATCAATGGATTTGGAGCGAACCGGGCCTTCTTTCCGGTTTGATAAGTCTATGTCCATTTATGATTTATTCACTCTAATAATTGTTTTTTCGTGATTGAGCGTGGAGTGTTGGAGTGTGGAGCATGAATGGGTTGTACGCAAATACACAATACTACCGAATTTTTTAGACCCACGTTTTTGGCCTAGTTAATCCTAATGGGTTTAGGATTAAGGCTCGTTGCTTGCTGTCTATATAAATAGTTATTTTCTCCTTGTATTGATGCATTTGAAAATATAGTGCAAAACTCAAACTTGACAAATTAATCGACATCGCTCCCAGACATAGCCGTGAGATGAACTGGATTACCAAATTTTGTGTTCTTTTGTTTTCCGTGATTGCGTGTGTGCGTTTTTCTCAACGTGGAGAACAAACAAGGCCAAAGAATATATTCTTCGAAATATATTTACAATTGAATCACGAGAAAATAATAAGAATTTGTCCCGTAGTTATTATGTAATGCAATATGCCTATATTCATTCTGTCTCGATATTGAAAGTGGAGAAGTAGGGACAAATTTCCCGCCATACAAATTTCGCAATGATGCATAGAAATGGGAGCTATTTTATTCGCATTTTGCAAGTTTAGTTTGCACATAGGCGACAAATGCAATTGGACAACATAATTTCAGAGGATAAGAGGTATGTATGTATGTACGTATTTTGTGTGCATTCCATATGGTGGTTGTTTTATGTTGGCATTATTTTTGTTCTCTTCTCTATTTTGACACACACGTGAAATGTGTACCTCGGAAACGAGCATCTTTTCTTCTTCTTTTTTTATAAGATTAAAGTAAGCATCTTTTTGTTCTTCAATGTACTCTACTCACTACTCATGGTTTGTAGGGGTATGAACAATTATTTTTGGACATTGAGTCTCGTACTCATTATTCTTTTTATACACTCAAAACTCAATTAATATTCGTTTCATTTACTTTTATATCCACTCGTTACAAAAATTAAAATTTGAGCTGAAAGATTCTACTTAATATAGTGTATATATGTTACATCAAGTGAAACTCAAATTTTATCTTTAACATGTATTTCTCGACATATTGAAATGTGTGCAAAAAGTCAAACCACACTAATTTGGGGGACGGAGAGAGTATAAAAAGAAAATCAGTCATGGAACTCATGGCATGTAAAAAAACTTTGTTGGAAGCATGAAATGTTAAATCTTAAATAAAAGAAAGGGAATTGATATTGGGATGCTAAAGTATACGAGTATTTGAGTAACTCATGAAGCTTCGGAGCATTAAATAGCATGGAGGTGAATTACCTATGTTACAGCTGTGAGTATTTAATATGGATATGCAGTGAATTAATAAATGCATATTATAAATAGGTTCCAGGAGAATTAGTAGGGGATGTGATTTTGCCTAAACTGTGAAGGAGGAGTCAACAACTTAAATGCACCAGTTTATGCTACCACCTTCATCCCATATATTTAGACTTATAAACTTTATGCATGTATTTCCACTGAAACCTAATACAAGTTTTAAAATATAATTTTGTAGTATCGTTTTTTTTACGGGATACTATGACTACAAAATTATATTTAAAAACTCGTATTAAATTTCGGTGAAAATACGTGTCAAATAGTAAAGAGGTCTAAATATATGGGATGAAGGCAGTATACACGTGCCACTGCCACGCAGTTAACATCAAATTAAACTTCCCGGTGCTCTCGAAAATATTGACCATCTAATTATTTAATTATAACGTTTTATATTTTATATATATTCAAGAAATGTCAAACTTTAAAATATAGCGATTATGTTAAAACAGCTCTTTGTCATTTTGTTTACGTAAAATTGGAGGGGAAAATAGAGAAGGCTATTTAGACCCATATAATAATAATAATTATTATTATTATTCATGTGGTAATTGAGTTGAGACCAATCCCAAATGAATCATTTCAGATTCTCCAATCTATTTTTACGATGCAACAAGCTTCATATTGCATTAATGGATGATCACTGTGGGTGGGTTGATGAATTTTGTTTATGATCTCTTTTAATTATATAGATTTTGAAAATATGGTAAAGAAACATACTTCTATCATGAATGAATCATTACTCAATAACAAGATGTCCAAGGACAACCACCGACATCTCTCACAAAGTTAGTACGTACGACACATAAACCCACATAAAAAAACAAATTGAAATTGAGTTGACTTTTTCCTCATGCAGAATATATGAGAATATACAGTTTAGTCACACACACACTCTTTACTCATGATTAGAGCTTAAAAATAGTACGCTATTACTCAAAATAATCCACAAATTAAATCAACACTATATAAACAAACCCAATTAATTAATCAAAGTCAAACAAGAGAATCTACGCAAAGGGCGCGAGCGGATTCTGTCCACGTGGCGCCCTGGTGTTCCTCAGCTCCTTACAAACACAATCCAACATACTAAGAAAATCCCTCACGATCACAAAAATTCTCAACGGGTTCGACTCCTCCTTACTCACATCGCCATGGAAATACTCTGTAATCTCCCTCACGTGCACCAGCACTCTATCCTCATCCCCCTTCAGCACCTCAAGCTTTCTCTCTCCCTCTCTAACGAACTCCCTCATGGACCCCACAAACCCCCCACTCGCCACCATCTCCTTCCTCGCCACCAGGCTCTTCAGCCTCTGCATCCCCTCCGAGAGGTTCGCCACCGAGCTCCCGAGCACGTCGAGGTCGATGGTGGCGGTTTTCTTCGCGTTGCAGAGCTCGGTGGTGAGGCCGGAGACGAGGTCGAGCCCCATCCTTCTGTACATCTCCTCTTTGTCTTCCGCATTGTTCCTCTGGTTGATCTTGCCCATGATGCTGTCCGAGACCCGTATCCCTTCGGACCGGACGATCTCCTGCACGACGAAGTGGAGGAGAGTTGTCTTACCATCTGTCCCCTTCACGTCGGAGAGCTTGAGGAGGGCGTCGAGCTTGAACGCCCTGGCCCCTCCCCTGATGGTGCCGATGTTCATCCGGTTCCCTGTCTTGAGCACGGCTTCGAGGAGCTTGAGGAAGAGCCGGCTCGACCTCAGCTCCTTGCACGCTTCCTGGTGATCATCAGATGCAACAACTAGTTAGTTAGTTAGTTATTACTCTATCCGTCCCATTTATATTTATAAAGGGATACGTAGTTGACTGTCTTTTTGTTCTCTAAGACAAAAAGGCAATCAACAAAAGGACAATCAACTATATATTTATAAGTGGGACGGAATGAGTAGTTTGTTACTAGCAATTTATTGTTGTTTTTTTTTAAACAATTATATAACATGAAATTTAAAGACCTGCACCTCACCTCGAGTATCGAGAAGGATTTCTTGAGATGGAGGACTTCGTCTTCGAAGGTTTCTCTGTAGAGCATGGTGTCGATTCTCGAGAAGGCGAAGGGGATTTGGAGCATGGCTTTCACTAGCTTCTCCGCCGATCCTAGCTCCGATAGGTTGCCTTTGTAGCTTGCTAGCTTCGTTTCTTCATCCTTCGTCGGCACCATTTTCGAGAGGGCTTCTAAGTCTTGCAGGGACAAGCCTTCCCCTGTTCCCCACACAGGGTATCAAATTACAATCGGAAGTATAAAATAATAAAGTGTAACATCTCGAACGAGAAGTACCTCGGATTAATGCGACGCAGACTTGTTCTGAGGTGACGTTTAAGGCCTTGGAGAGAATGGTAATGTTGTGGAGGCGCTTGGGCTCGAGCACGTGCTTGTTTGGAGATGGAGATTTGCTCTTCGTTTCTTCGTTTTTTAAGGAGTTTTGCAGGTTGTAGCCGAAGAGCGACTCGATCATTTCCTCATCGAATCTGGAAATAATTTTATTAATTTAGTTTTTTTTTATGGAGGATTGAATTGAAGAGCAATTTTTTTTTTTTTTTTTTTCTTACTCGAAGGAGCTAGAGCGCAGCTTGTCCCAAACCGTGGAACGATTTGGGGCGGCTCTGACTTTATCCCAGTGGAGAGGCTTGAGCTTCGGCAATGGAGATCCGTCTTTGCCTAAGGGCACTTGCTGCGGCGGCGGAGGCGGCGGCGTTTTCAGAATGTTCGGGTGGCCGTTTGGAAGTCGTGGCGGCGGCGGAGCACCCGGTGGCGGTGGCGGTGGCGGTGGTGGAGGAGCGGATGATGGTGAGGGCGACCTACTTAGCAATGTGGACGTCGGAGGAAATGCAGGCGGCGGTGGCGGTGGCGGAGGCGGAATTTTTGAGGTGGCCGTAGAAGGGAGTGTTTCGTTAACTTCATCGCCCTTGGTGGAAGCTGAAGAATGCGAATCGCAAAAGGAGTGGAAAGACTCGTCGTCTTCATCTTCATCGTTTGAATTTCGTAGAGGAGGAACGGATTCGCCGTTAAAACTGTGAATTTCCGCCGGAGTTACTCTTCCGCCGCCGCCGTTATGGTCGTGCCTCGCGCACTCTGAAATCTCATGCACAGTCGTAATTATCTCTCCGGACGAAGACGAAGAGAACCTCCCGCTCGAATCCATGCCCGATCCTTCTCTCTCGTCGAAGGCGCAGATTACTTCGGCGGCGGAATCCAGTTTCCGGCGGTATTTCTCCGGTTCCAAAGCGGATTCCAGCGAATCGAGGTAGAAAAGATCGGGACCGGGATCTGACGTCACCTTCTTCGCCGACGACTGAGAGCTTATAAACCTGGACAAACCTCTGCTTCCGCCTTCGCTCCTGCTCCACCTCTGCTTCCTCCGCCGCTTCTTCATTTTCCGGCACCCGAAAAACATCGCCACCGCGCACAGCGCCGAGCTCACCCCAACGGAGGCGAGGACCGCCGTCATGACTCTTCTCCCTCTCCCTCCCCCTCCTTCCTTCCTCTCCACCACGTGGGGCTGCGGGAGCGGATGGCGGTGGCGCAGCGGTGAATGTGAGTGTCGGTGCACGGCCGGAGAAGGAGACGGAGCCGGAGCCGGCGAAGGCGACCCGGAAAAAACGCGAAAAGTCTCCATTCCTTGTCGATTTTGAGCTAAATCCGAGCAAGACTCGGAAGAACAAGGGGGTTTTGGAATGTACTAATCGATTGTCGAAACTTTTGGGGAGGAAGGGATGATTGGAGTAATCGATGAGAGTGTAGGTGCAGTGGAAAGAGATGAGGAAGAAGATGATGATGGAAATCACGTGACAAGCATGCCCCATTCTCGTAAAATCTACAGTCGTAGAAGAAAGAAATCTTTTGGGGTATAAATCTATGTATCTGAAATAAATTGATGAGAAAAAAAAAAAAAGAAAAAAAAGAAATAGGAGAAGAGAAGAAGATGGGGGAAAAGAAATGCAGAGAGAGTCTTTAATGCTACTCCAAGGAAACCCCTGAGCTTCTAGTTGTACTGGTCCTTGCTTCTTAATTTCTTTCATTTCATCTATTTATAATTTATAAAAATAATAATAATAATTGTGTATGTGTTGAGTTACTGTGAATGTTAATACTGTTATTTCCAGTTAGCTACACCTCCTCTTCCCTTCTCTTGTCTTGTCTACGCTTTCAATTCTTTGGTGAGGTCGCACGTGGCAAGTTGCTGAACTAATTGTATTTTGGAGCTAACCATAATTGATTAGCGACTACTGTAGTGTTTATGGTGATTGCATGTGATTAGCTGTAATTTTTACGATAGTGAGAGAGAATGTCTTAAGCTGCGGTTTTTATGACTAAGTTGATAGGTTGTTCATGGCGGTTTATTGATCCAATTTATGTATTCCCTCAGTCTCCCCAAAAGTGAGACATTGTTTATTGATATGTGAGATATATTTTAATAAAATATTTTCACTTTTCACGAGACTAAAGGAATAAATAGTAATAAGTACGTGTAAAGTTAGATGCAGGCTCGGTTCTAGGTCTAGGAGAGGTGTACGCCCGTCTAGAGCCCAAACGAGAAAGTGGCCCGATTCTCTTTATATCTCCGATAAATATTTAAAAAAAATCTAGCACATTTTGTTATTTCTCTTTTGGATCATGTTAAAAGAAGACCCATAACTTTGTATAAGTCTAATTTGACTTTTGTTTCTCTCTCTCTTTTTCGTTTTGATTTTTTGAAGCTTGAATTGATAAACAATTAAAAGAACAATGATTAATTGAGTGAACTCGATTTGATCCTTAGTTTCATGATATTGTCATGTGTGATTAGTCTTGCCGAGTCTTGATTGGCCCACATGTGAAAAAAAAAAAAAAAACTCAATTAATCTAATCTCGAATGAATCTTTGTTTATTCCATATTATATTTAACTAGTGGATGATGTTTTGAAATATATATTGTAGAGAGAGAGAAGGGGCCCATCAAGAATACTAATGACAGTTATTTTTATAAAATAAATAAAATAAAGATAATGGTAGTTGTTAGTTAAACCTTTTTGGGGATGAAAAGACAAGTATAATGCAAATTAGATTCATGGGACTTACAATTGAGTGAAGCTTTTGATCATATGTTATGATGAATCAATCTAAGTAATAATAACAATATAATGTTGTTGGTGGTGGGGTATTAATTTGTTGGAGGTTTCCTTAGAGTTCACAAGGGTTTGATAGTGTAATTTCTCCAACCCCTTATAACAATAAGACTTTAAAAATATGAAAGAGACATATATATGTCAATCACTTTCACATGTGATACTCCCCCACTTTTATAGTCATACATATGTGTGCAATTAACATAATGTATATATGTAATAGCAACATTTTGAGGCTCAATTATGCTTGGATATTGTCTCTTTCATACCTTTTTTCTAATTAATTAGTAGAAAGTGAAGCATATAATTAGTTGATTATATTTTTGTTTGATTTCCCATTAATACAAAAAGCCCTTTCCATGCTTCCTCCAAACCACATGAGAGAGAGAGTAATAGAGAGTAACCGACAAATAGTGACATGTATTTAACGAATTGGCTTGGCTTTGCCGCTACTTGGAAGCGCTCATGCAATGCCATCTAATTTTGATACCATATTTTCAAACTGAGAGGTTGAGTTCAATGTTTATTTTGTATATCGATGCATATATATAGAGAGATAAGAAATTATATACAAAAGACTGATTCCGTAAGAAATGAGAAATAATCTGGACCATTGATCACGGTGCGATCTATGGCCCAGATTAACTGGTACATCATATTTGTATTGAGAATGCATTATAATGAATGATGCATTATACTCCCACCGTCCTGTGACAATTGTCCACCTTTATTATGTTATACCTCACATATATTCCCTCTAGTGAACAATTGCCGTGGGACGGAGGGAGTAATAGCGTTCATAATGTACTGTATTATGATGCACTGTGTGGCATTATATTATAATTATATACAAAATGCATTATAATTATGCATATTGTGCATCATTTTTTTTTTAAAAAATATACTTTTTTAGTTTTTACGATATATATATATATATATATATATATATATATATATGTCAATCAAAATAATAATTCATACAAGAGAGACAATTTCCAAATATATTTTGTACTTAAGCAGTATATAATCAAATTTTAAATAAATCTTATATGTCACTTCACCGACATAACGCAAGAAAAATATAATGTAGTACGTACATATTTGTGTTCCTCAAATAGTAATGCTTTTCTTGCTAATGTTTGCGCAGCTGTTATTTTCATCCATGTGCATTTCTGCAACATTTCTTTGGATTCTTTACTTGTATACACTCCTTCTTGGCTTCTAACAAGAGCTCATCTTCAAGCATAATTTAAGAAAATATATCTTGTATTAATACAGAAACTAAATGGGTATTCTCTTTGATGAAAAAAAAAAGAGAAAATAAATTGAAAGATAAAAATAATGATTTTTTTTTATCACATAATGTGATCCCACTTCTTTTATAATATGTTCTCTAAAATGGAAAAATGATATTATTATGAATTAGAGATAATATGACCACCCGAACAAAAAAAATCCATTATGACCCAAAAAAAAAAAGAAAAAGAAAAAAGAAATTCACCATGGAGAACACATGAAAATTATAAGAAATGGTATTTTTTTTTTAATTATTTTTTTAATTTTTAATTTTATTTTTTCTCATTTTTCATCAAACAAGACACAAACAAAGTTCATTGAAAAGAATTAAAGAAAAGAAAATAAGTCTCATTTAATACATATTTAATGAGGATAATAATACATGACATAATAGTATATACTATATCGAGCTAGCTAGGCGTAAGATATTAATGTGTTAGACTCGATCTAGCCATTGCAAAAAAGATAATAGTTTGGAATTGAATATTACTATATATATGCACATGATTAAATAATTGATACTATATCTCGCCAAAGATGTTGAAACTTTAAGAATTTAATGGCTACATTTTTGTGAGAACCATTTTTCAATTGTTTAATTAAATGGAAGCCCATACTATTTTGGTCCACCAAAATTGGAGAATAAAACCACAAAGAAAGTGTTTTTTTAGTTAACTATTTTATGGCCCAATCTTCACCCTTTAGTTACTTTATAATTTGAACTTTTAAAAATCACAAAATTGGCTTGAACTGTAACCCTTGTAGTGATTTTATGACCTAAACTTTTGAAAATGACAAAATTGACCTGGATTTTAAACTTATAATGAATTCATGGTCTACAATAAAATCCATGGAAAATCGACATATATACTCTTATCCCTCTCTGTCCGTTTAAATGCATGTAGGGCTGCAAACGAGCCGAACTGAGCCGAGTATTGGCAGGCTCGGGTTCGAGTTCGATTCGAGCTTTAAATTTGTGCTCGAGTTCGGCTCGTGGTACAAATTTTGAGTTCGAATTCAACTCGAGTTCGGCTCGCTAAATATTCGATAAATGGTTCGGCTCGAGTTCGGTTTGGATTTGAGCTCGAATCCGGCTCGTGAAAAGCTTGAATTTTAATTCGAGCTCGATCTGGATCTCGATTTTAAACTCATTTAAAAGACATGATTTAAAATATTGTGTTTTAACATTCCAAATGAACATAAATTAAAATAAAATTCATCAAACAAAAATTAAAATTATTTAATACTATAAAATAATAAATAAATAAATATACAATATAATAAATGAATTGATGATAATTGGCGATATATATTAATGTTATAAGTTACTAATATTTTCTAATAATAATTGTGGTGTAGTGCCTAATTAGCTTTGGTTGTGATTTGAAATTAATTTTACACCTAAATGCTAAAGCTCATTTACAGGCTCGATTAGAGGTTCGATTAAGAGATCGCGAACATGCTCGTGAACAGGCTCGATTAACATACAAGCCGAACACGTCCGCGAGCAAAACGAGTCGAACACCCTAGAGCTCGAGCTCGGCTCGTTTATTAACGAATTCGAGTTCAAACGAGCTTTTACCGAATCAAGCACCGAGTATGTCCCAAGTAGCTCTACTCGTTTGCAGCCCTAAATGCATGTATGACCAATTTTGTAAAAAAAATTAAAATTTCAAGTTATAAAGTAACTAAAAGGTCAGAATTCTGGCCATAAAATATAGTTAACCCTAAATATAACATGAATTTTACCATAAGCATACAAGAATTTTCTAGAAATAGAATGATTACACTGTATAGCCCCTTGAAGCATGAAACAAATCTAAAAATGAAAAAAAAATAAAAATGCACAAGTTCATCACAAGCTAATCTCATATAAAGAGGTGAAGAACTCTTTGAAGCTGCAACTCTCATACTCTCTTCTTTAAGGATTCCCATATCACATCCAAATCAACATTCCCTACAGAAACTATAATCCCCACATTCTTACAATCTCTCCAACTGGGATTGTTCCTAAAACTCTCCGAAAGAACTGCAGCGAGGCCGATGGCTCCACTCGGCTCCACCGCCACCTTCAGAATCTCATAACATAGCCTCGTTGCGTTTATGATCTCTTCATCATCGACAACTATGATATCATCCACCAAATCTCGAACAATAGGCCTGTGATGATTCAATGGAAGCATCATTTCATGGAAATCGAAGGCTTCTTATAGAAGTGAAGATAGAGGCAGCCAAGCTGCCGCTGGTGTGGTGTAGAAGCCGGATATGTGCGAGTTGCAGGTTTGGAGAAAGAAAGGCGGCGGTTCCTTTTCCAATTTTTGATGCAGCTTATTTTTTATTTTATTTTTCAATTTTTTTGCTTTTTTTTTTTTTCCAATTTTTCTATGTTGCTTGTTTTAGATTTATTTATTTATTTTCGATTTTTTTAATTCCTTTTTCAATTTTGATGTTGACTTGATTTTTGAATGATGTGATGCATTTGCTAGTCAAAAATGCAATGTGTTTGTGATTTTTGAATTATGTGATTTTGTTGTTGCTTATAATTTGCATATTAATTGAATTTAATTGTTGGTATTGGGTTTATTGTGACTATTTGGTGGTAATAGTCTCAATAGACCTAATTCTAACTTAGGATCTATTCGGACTATTTGGTAATGATAGTCCCAATAGACCCAATTTTGACTTAGTTTCTATTCGGACTATTTGGTAGTGATAGTCTTAATAGACCTAATCATGTTTATAATCTGAATATGAACTGGATCGAATGATTGGTATTGGGTCTATTGGGACTATTTCATGGTGATAGTACCAATAGACCCAATTTTGATTTAGGGTTTTTTGCACTCGTAACAAAAATTTTGGGAAAAAAAACAAAAAAAAATCAAAATATAAAAAACGCAAGAAAAAAGTCGAGAAAGAAAACGTAAAAAAAGAACTCAGAAAAAAAAAATTGGGAAAAAAAAAACAAAAAAACAAAAAGAAATCAAAATATAAAAAATGCAAGAAAAAGTCGAGAAAGAAAACGTAAAAAAAGAACTCAGAAAAAAATCAAAAAATTCAGATTTCAAGGTATTTTTGTCCACAAATACAAAAAGTGGACATAATTTGAGTAAATTATGTTAGTGGATATAATTTGATGTCCACTAACTTAAATGGACATTTCAAAAATTCACTCATATTATAATATATTTTTACCTAGAATATATTATCTTGGAGATTAAGTTTAGGGCTGAATATCTCTTACTGCAGACACATATTAATAGGCAGGCATATCACAATAGCGGCTGCACCACTCGAGATTGTGAGAGCTGAATTAGTCTTTGCATATTGCAAAGTTTCTTGGTGAGTGTATGCCATATTTTCCTATTAGGATTTTGCTAGTAGACGTGTTGATTCTGAAAGTATCGTTCAACCCGTAAGTTCGATAAAGGACGCCATTAGAGAACAAGTGCCATTTGTCGGTGGCTGAAGCTTGATCGTGGGTGTGTTTCACGGTATAGTTCACGTTTGAAAAAGGAAGTTGTAAACGGATGAAAGAGGCGTCGATAGGTGATATCCTTATTGTATAAGTTCCTAAGTAATCCCTGTTTCGTAATAGTGAACTATTTCTTGGGATTTGTCCCCCAGACGTTGGTGTGTTATCACCGAACTGGATTACCAAATTATCGTGTTCTTTATTGCTTTCATTTATTGTTCTCGAGATTAAGAACCGTAAACAAGAACACGAATAAAAACATGATTTACATAAGTATGTATACAACTTAGAAATTTTACAATAAACTCTGACTACTTCGTAAAACAGGATATGCATGTTTCCAAGGGTTCAATACGAAAACGAGGGAACCGACGCCTCAAGCGAGTAAGGCAGGAAAAAAACCAAGACGAGGAACATAAAATGATGCCTAAATACTCGACTTGAAAAGATAAGTACTCGGCTTTAATTTTGTCAAAATTTAATAGTTCAATTTTGAAATATGAAACTTTTGGAATTCAGCAGTCGAATTTGAATTATTCACATCTTCGTACAATATTACGTTAATGCTTCCTTTCAAACAAGAAAAGGAAGCAACTAAAGAGTCATCAAAAACAAAACGGGTAAACTAAAACATTTTTACTTTTGTCTGGAGCAAACCAACATAAACAAGCCAAGTTTCAGCTGCAGACATCCCAACAAAAATAGTAGCAAGTAAAAAAGGTGGGAGCACAATGCATTCGTACACAATAATGATGATATAACTTTTATTTTGTTCTTCACTTACAAGACTAACTAAATACATAGATATTAATTGGAACAACACGCCACACGGGTATATAAAATAGTCGACATAAATTACAATACTATACACAGACAGTTAAATTAAAAGACGAGATATATATGTATATAGATTCTGATTAATGAGAATTTCAATCAGATGGCCTTAGCTCTGAATCATTCACGTGTCTCGCACACATGGCAAAGTAGCACGAGTCGCATTGAAACCCAGGCTCATCATATGAACGCCGACAACAATGGTCGCAACGCATTTTCTTGGTAATGATTTGAAATCTGAGAGGGTGGTTATGGTAACCATGCACATATTTCCCATACTTGATGTTTCTATACTCACCTGAAGTAGCAGGGAAGCATTCAGGGTGAAAGGACTGGTCGCAGTCTCGACAGTGATACATCCCCCTCTTGGGATGCATTTTGTCTTCGCAGCTAGCGCAGTAGAAATCCCCACGATGGTGGACATAGGCATCATATGTCAAGGGAAGCCAGTGGTTGTCAAATCTATGCTTATTGCGTGCTGGCAGCAGCACACATCCACCGCACATACTGAACCTGCACCCATCGCATCTGTAATATCCCATTTCAGCTGTTGCAGTAAGATAGCAAACACCACAGAAATCTGACCAACCCCGATTGCTGTCTGTAAGTAAGTTGGCATGATGATTGTTGAAATGTTGTCCCACATCGGTTGGAGATGGTCTCTAGAGCCTCTTTATATGGTGAGGCAACCCTCCCCTTCATAAGGCCTTTTGAGGGGGAAATTGACCCAATATTCCATTTTCTAATAATGATGATGTGGGTGAGCTGCGTGTTTAATGGCGCTGGGCAGAGATACACACTTGATGTCTATTTCGAAGTCACATTTTGTACAAGCGTAATAGAGCCCATTCGTGTAACTTATACAAATATTGCAAAATGCCCAATCTGTTAGCTTGCCTGCATTTTGAAGCGTTAGGTTGTGATCTTTGAGGGGGTGGAGTGGATTAGAGGGGAGGTCTGGTGGTAAGTTGAAACAAGCCAAGTGGAGAAAGTATATGCATTCATCGCAACTCATGTAACCATTATAATCCTCCTTGTTTTCGTGTATAGGCAGCGTGCACCCATCACATGTTACTTTTGATACTGTTATATTCTCTTCTTCTTCTTCTTCTTCTTCATTGTGATCATGAGATGGTGACGACAGTGGAAACGCAGTAAAAGTTAACGGATGATGGTGTTTGCAGAAGTTGAACTTGCCATCGATGGTGTTGTTCTCATTATGATTATAAGGGAACAAAATTTCTCCTCTTCCTCTCTTAACGAAGGGTCTGATTGTCTCCTCATATATGTCGTCGATTGGACCTTTGATAATATCTTTATGATCATCAATTGCACTGTCATATTCAAATCCGGAAAAGAATATTCATAAGTGTTGAGCACAAACAATCAAGTCTCACATTGAATTCAATATAAGGTAGATAAACTTTGTATATAAGAGGAGCACCACTATATGAGAAAGGAGCCCAAAAACAAAACCGTGAGAGTTTGGCCCAAAGCGGACAATATCATACTAATATAGTTCGGTGGTGTGTGTGCAGTTCCCAACAATAATAATAATAATAAAAAATAAAAAAAAATCTCCCTAAAAATGGGTACAACTACAAGCTTTGAGTTGGTAAGAAGCATAGTGAGAAGTAGTAGAAGCGACTTACGAGTTAGAAGGTGCAATAACATTATTAATAGTGGCGGCACAGTTGACATGGACAACGTATCTGCAAAGCTGACAATGATAGACCCAACGTCTCAATCGCAAAGCCTCTTTACATATAGCACACTCAAACTCATATATGATGTACTCATTTGGAGGATGGTAGGCGAGGGAGAGAGAATGGCGAGGGTGATGAGGGAAGTGCACGGATTCGGCCAAAAGCGCACAGCTCTGGTGTAGAGAGTAGTCGCAAACTGTGCACATGTAGGAGTTTCCTTTGCTATCGTTACCACATCCATCGCAGGGGAAGGAGTAGAGCCTTGTCTTGTTGGAGAATCTGAGCAGATGTTGAGGGTGGCTTGGGTGCTTCATTGTATCCTCTGCTTCATCATCAAGTTGAAAACCCCCCGCGCAGCTCATGTGGATCCACACTTGATCACGCCCCTCCCCACACTTGTACACCATCCCGTGAAAACCACTATCACAAATTGCACAATTTCCTCCAATTACATATGAATAGTGAATGTTCCGCAATGAGAGTGTGTGTGAAGGGTGGACATGATGCCTAATCTCTCTCGGCATTTCCAAGCATTCTTGGTGGAACACCTTTTTAAATCCACACTCGTCGCGCCTGCATCCGTAGACTGCCTCTCCGCCTATAAAGAATCTCCAACAACCCCTACACCAATTATCATACAATGAATCACGACTTTCTAAGCCGATCCGACTCATTGGGTGTTCGTGAATCCAAGGACGAAAAATCTCCTCCTCCATCTCTCCTTTCTCTCTTGCTTCACACCCTTTAATTCTCTTTCTTTTTTTTCCTTCTTCTCACAACTCACCTGGATTTATGTGCTCTCTATCGATTTCATCTACTTTTTGTTCTATTGAAATGCTTCACAACTTTGAATAATCAAGTACAATCATGCAAGCTAGCTTGCAGCGTGAGCAAAGAATATACTTCAATAAACATAAGCCAAGCTAAGGTACACAAGTTATACCAAATGTAACAAATACACATTCTTTCCTTCATTCATGCGTTAACAAATATTCTAATAAAATCATAACGATTATATTTAACTATCCAAAATTAATTCCACTCGTGGCATGTAGGGTTGTATTCATCCAAAAATGAGGTGAATATATATTAATTAGGGGCTATAAGAAATCACAATTTTGATGAATTGGCATGAAGAACGCCAACTACATTCATACATGCATGTATGAAATAAAAGAATCGCTAGCTACATTCATACATGCATGTATAAAAGAATCATAAAACTCATCATTAATTCAAACTTGTAATCCATAGATATCTTACTCAAATAACTTAAGAATAATGACTAAACAAACTAAAACATAAATTAAACATGACGTTTCCCCTCCAACCAAGAGGTTGGGGGTTCGAGTCACCTCGGGTGCGTGTGTGTGTGAGTGTGTTGTGTTTGTCTGATAAAATAATAATAATAATAATAATAATAATAATAATAATAATAATAATAATAATAATAATAATAATAATAATAACGACTAAACAAACTAAAACATAAATTAAACAAGAATATTCTCAAATAAACAATTTCACAAAAAAATATTAAGAATTTTTTTTAAGAAATGAACAACTATGTATGTTTTTTCTAAAATTCTCAAAAAATTTATCTAACATGCATTTTCCGGCACATTGAAATGCGTGCAAAAAAATCAAATCACACTAATATGGGGGACTGATGGAGTAATAAACATTTATAACTAAAAATTGTATATTCTATGTTTAGATTTATCAACCTTAATTTAACTAATAAAACTAAAATTAAATGCTAAAAATATTTACAAACTATAATTGATTGAGTGAACTTAATGGTAAATTTAAATTAAATCATAATATATTTAAATTATTGAAAATTAAGGCAAAACACATCTTAATGTCTCTTGACTTTTACTAATATTTATTTTATTAAGTCCTGATACTACTTTTTTTTTGTTTCTCTAAATCCTTGTATTTCAATATTTTACTTTACAAAATCCTTATACTACACTATATTTCGATTTTACTAGGTTCTTGTACTACTATTATATTTGATTTCAAGATGTCCTTGTACCACTACCACTATATTTGATTTTAAAAGGTCCAAGTACTATTTTTTAATTTATCAATTGATATTTGCATGACTCTACAAATTTTTAATGTATTATATTAGAAATAAAGACATTTATATATTCATATTTATTTTACTATATCACCAAAAACTTCAATAGTTCTATAAATTAATTAATAAAATATACTACTATAAATTAGTATGAAAGTGATATAAATTAAATTTTATTAAATTAAATTATTTTTTGTTTACTAAAAATCTTTAAGTTTGTTTGATCCTTCTAATTCTCTTTTCATTTATTTATTACTGCATAATTCACACGTCAAATGTGTTTTTTTAGTTTAATGCACGGCTTTTTTAATTCTTTTTTTTTTTTTCATTTTTATTACTACATAATTCTTTATTATTTATTACTGCTGCCGTTGCTGCTTCATCCCCAGCATAACCTTATTTTATACGGAGTATTAATCATATCGTTCAATTAATCATCAATCGCCTTCTAATATTATACTAGTAATTTCGTTTTAACTATATATTTAACACCTTTCATAATAGATGCCTGCAAAGGAGTGGGACGCTGATTTGGTACAAGGAATTAGAAAGTACTACCTTCATCCCACCTAATTGTCTCATTCACTTTTTGATATTTTCGGCACGCGTTTCCACCGAAATCTAGTACAAGTTTTAAAATATAATTTTGAAGTACCGTTTCTATTACGGGATACTATGACAGCACTCATAGTATCCCGTAAAAGAAACGGTACTTCAAAATTATATTTTAAAACTCGTACTAGGTTTCGGTAGAAACTCATGCCGAAAATATCAAAAAGTGAATGAGACAATTAGGTGGTATGTATGTAGTATATACACTACAAATAAAATAAAATACAATAAATTGATTCTGAAAGCTGAATTGAATAATAAAGCTTCTAAAATCCCCATAATCCGATCAATAACTTTCCATTAAGCGAACTTTTGCTACAGTAAAAGAAGGGCCCCATTAGAGAGAGAAAAACAAAACCAAGCACCACCGCAGAATATGCTTAAAACCTTCGTAATCTCAGATAATCCACATAATTGCTTCTTCCAAATTATACACATGATACTACATTAAAAATAAAAATAAAAATTACCGTGAAAGAATTCACCGGCGGTGGGATTGGCAGAAATCGGCAACGACGAATAATCGGCGCCGAGAGCCAGATGAGCCTGAATCAATCTTAACCGCCGCTCAGCGCTCGACTCCATTTCCAAAATTTTGAAGAATGAGCGATATTGTTGTTAATCATAAAGATGTTGATGGCGATGGGGAATATAAATTGTGCTTATATTCTGTACCACCTCGGTTTCCTGGGTTGCTCTCGCCCCGCCAAGAGCTCAAAATGCCCTATGGCAGATTGGTGGGAAATTGTTGTAATGGTTGCTACATTTTCATCACTGGAAGGTATAACTTTTTCATAGGCAACCTCACCACAGGAGAATAACTTAAACACTTCACCATACCCTTACCTGATTTGGTACCCACTTCGTATAATTCGTATTTCAATGCCTACGGCATCGGACGTCGTCCTAATTCCGATGACTATAAGGTTATCTTAGGTTACAAGCAATACCACCCTTCTACATTGGAAACCAAACAATGTGCTCTTTTATACTCACCTCATAGAGATTCGTGGGTGATGGTTAAATGTCCTAACTTTGATCCAGAGCCAGGTTGTGTGTATGTGGGTGATACGTGTTATTGGGAATCTATTAACTGGAAACATGAGACGAGTGTTGTATCATTCGACTTTGGTACGGAAGAATTCGACATGTTCCCTCTACCACCCCTACAGCCAACCCAAAAGAAGGGGTTTTATATGTTTGATATTGTAGAGTATGGATCTAGTTTGGGTGCTATTGGGCATTGGTATCCCGACGAGGAGTTTTACAGTGTCGAGAGCTCTCATGTTTGGGTACTCGAGGAGAAGGGATCGTGGAAAATAGTTTGTACATTTTCTTTGAATCATTTTGGGAAGGCTTTGGCTTTGAAGGATAAGTACCTCTTGTTTATCGCGGAACCACTCGATGATGGTAGGATTGGTAGGGCTGAGGTACGCATGTATAATGTTGTTGAGGGTGAGTGGATTGGGAGTCTCGATATGCATAGTTGCCTAGGTTATATGGTGGTGCTCCCTTATGTCCGGAACCCATGGCCGATGCCATTTATACATGTCATTGAGTAAGTTATAGTATTCTTTCTCTTGTGTTGTTTTTCTTGGATTGGATAACATATAGTATGTATATTGAGTCACTTTGTTCATAAAAATTATCTTATTTTTTAGATCCTCCTATTCAGAGGAAGGACAAGAAGAGGTGGAGACGTGATGGAGATGGAGATGGAGAAAAGAAGAAGAAGAAGGAGAAGAAGGAGAAAAAAATTTGTTTAAAATTTTTCAGGTTTTTTGTTTCGACTTTTTGTGAAAACTTCTAGTTACTACAGCAAGAAAAAAATCAGAGAACATAGAAGTTCATCACTAACAAATCATTCATCTTAACAATGGCAAAAACAAGCACCATTGTAATTAAGGTACTAGAAAAATAAAAACCAATATATTTTGTTATAAAAACTCGTCATTTTTATATAACTAGTTTTGGGATCAGTGCATGGAATATCTATCATCTCATAAACAAATTTATAAATTCATGCTCTCTTCTTTAAGGATTCCCACATCACATCCAAATCAACATTCCCTCCAGAAACTATAATCCCCACATTCCTACAATCTTTCCAACTTGGATTGTTCCTAAAACTCTCCGAAAGGACGGCAGCAAGCGCCGATGGCTCCACTCGGCTCCACCGCGACCTTCAGAATCTCATAACATAGTCTCGTTGCGTTTATGATCTCTTCATCATCGACAACAATGACATCATCCACCAAATCTCGAACAATAGGCCTGTGATTTAACCGAAGCTTTACTTCATGGAGATCGAGGGCTTATTATAGAAGTGAAGATAGAGGCACGTACCATGTAAAGCTTCCAAGAGAAGCTCGAAGACCATCAGCTATGGTGTTCGTCTCGGGCAAAGTTATTATAGTACCTGCTTTTTTGGACCGAGCAGCGTCGTCTGCTCCCTTTGGTTCAGCAGCCAGTATTCGAAGCGAAGGATTGATCGACTTGGCAGCTAATGCCACCCCTGAAATCAAACCACCACCTACAATCCAATATTATATGTACATGAAATGTATGATGCAGGCAATAAATGGGCTCGAGAAAGTGAGAGCGTACCACTTATCGGAACTATTATTGTGTCGATTTGAGGAATCTGTTCCAGTAGCTCCAGAGATATGGTTCCCTGTCCACTGGAAGCTAGCTCTCTCTTAGTACGATTTTTCGTTCCTCATCAACGACAAATTACAGAGATCTAGTTTCGTATTAGGCATAGCATATCAAGAAACCACTCATGAAACGAAGTGAAAGAACCTGACCTTATGATACGTCCATCATTATATGGATGAATAAGAACAGCGCCGGTATCTTGCAGAACCTTCGAAGCAACCTCCTCCCTCGATTGCAACGTTGCCTCACTCCAGATAACCCGACCACCATAACGAATCACGTTCTCAACTTTGCATTTCGGGGCGTTTTTGGGAATGATTATGTGTGCTGGTATTCCTCGTAGCTTCGCAGCCAAAGAAAGCGCTGCTGCATGATTCCCACTAATTGTTTGCAGATAGAATCAGGCAAAATTCATAGAAATAATCAAGAAAACCATGAACAAAATATCAATTAAACCTGCTATGAGTTACGACGCCTCTAGCTGCCTCATCATCTGTAAGAGAAAATACAGCATTGCACGCGCCTCTAAATTTGAAAGCCCCACTGATTTCACAAGAAAACGAGCTATATTGATTGCATTTACGAGTTTAAAGTATAACATAACGAACGCAGGAACGAGATTTTGGCTAATTACGGAAAGTGATAACTCACCCTTTCTGAAAACATTCACATTTGAAGTAAAGCTCTCTACCAGAAAGAGAGTTTAGAGTTTCTGAGGATAAGACCGGAGTTTTGTGCACGTAAGAGGCAATGCGATCTTGTGCTGCCTTTATCGACGAGATATCAGCAGCATACTTATCACTGGCTGCTTGGGGCTTTCCTTCCATTTCTCACCCTCGAACTAAACAGCTTGAAAGCAATGAAGTTATCAAATCATGAATCATCTCGAACGAAATGCAGTATCCATGATGATTTTGTAAAGATCAAGAAATGTATATATAATTATATATCAGGTTCTCCTAGTAAAACATGGACAAAGAGTAAATTTTGCAACTGATAATAATCATTAAAATGACACTATTTGTTACTTATTACCACCATTAAATTGATGAGCATGAGAAAGTATAGCAACCTTTTGAAAAAGAAAACCATCTACAATGCTCAGCTCCTCCATCCATCGAATTAAAAGATCGAGAAGGGCGAGGTTGAGGAAAGATGGAAGAGGGAAAACTATAGGCATATTATTCAAGTTCAAATTCTCTCTTCCATTAAAACCCTCACTCACATCCAAATATCCAATCAATAGCAGATACTCCTTCATTTCTCTGTTTATAATCATCTCTAGCAAACTTTTTAAATATGTACTCAGCAAAAACAAGTTCTACAAAATGAAAACAATAGATATCTCAAAAAAAAGTTATACGATTCAATACTTCTATATGAGTGGCAAGATTGAGTGAGAGATCTAGAGATAAAGAACCAGTGAGCTAGTTTCTTGAAACTAACACAGAATTGATAAATTTAATAAGCAACTCTCTATTTTAAGCAAGCACAGTAGTTCCAAGTAAGAGACGGTAAGAAAAAAAAGTTATCTTCATCCAATTTATCTAATTTTGCGAAAAAAAACTTCTCATAAAAGGGAGAATCATCAAAGAACAAACAGGGAATCCTATGATTGAACAAGAACAAACACCAACTTTCTGAATCACAAAAATCAGCACAAAACCCACAAGAGAATCAAGCAAATTAATATATTTAGAAAGCTCAAGATTGCTCAACGTCACACCTAAAGAAGCGAGAATCGCCATTACAACCCAGAAAAATATAATAATAAGACTGTATCACTGAGAAAATGGAAAGAGAGTAGTAAGAAGGCGAAGAGATTACCAAGTCAACTTCAGTTTCTATTGGATTGGAGATTCAAGAAGAATAATAAGATGATGCCATTCAAAACAAAATAAAAAATACAGTAAAAAATAAAAAAAGCCTAAGTTATCAGTGAGCACAAAAGGGCTTAAATCAGTAGGCCCAATAAATTATTGGGGTACATAAATGGACCAAGCCCACACGAGTAGAAATCTTTTACTCTAGTCCGCTTATGAACTCGTGAACTTATGAACTGTGGTGGGAGTTGGGGCAGTTCAGTTGTGTTGACTGCTCGTCCAAAGAGCCTCCAAATTCTTTGATTTCTTGTTCGAATCTCTTATTCATGACAGCCGACTGCTTCCCTCAGCAGCGCCGATGAAGACGATCGCACCGGCCTCTCAGAACCATGTCCGCATTGAAGCCCAGAAAGCTGATAAACCCAGTGCGGCATTTCATCAAACACTTCGCGGATGTATCAGAGCCCCTCCTCTCCCGCTCACTCGCATCCGCTTCTTCCGCCCAGAGCTTGGGAATCAGAAGCCACCATCGATTCTACACCTCGCTCTTCTGCACTCTCATCCACCTCTTCCTCCGCTGCGGCCGCCTCTCCAAAGCCATAGCTGCTTTCTCCGCCATGAGGGATTACAAATTCACGCCGGAGCTCCCCGATTGGAACGGCCTCTTGAACCACTTCAACTGTACTGGGTTAGTCCATCAGGTAATGCTCATGTATCAAGAAATGATCTTGTGCGGTGTTAGACCCGACGTGGCTACTAAGAACGTCGTCGTTCACTCGCTGTGTAAAGTAGGAGATTTTGATAAAGCGCTTACCTTTTTGCGAGATAACGAGGATTATAGGTTTATGAGTGACGGGGTTACTTATAATACTGTGATTTGGGGGTTTTGTAAATGCGGGTATGTAGAGATGGGGCTCGGGTTGGCGGCGGAGATGGTGAAAAGGGGTGTAAATTTTGATAGTTTAACCTGTAATATATTGGTGAAAGGATTCTGTGATAAGGGTATGTTGGAAAATGCGAAATCGGTTTTGGACATGATGTCCAGTGACTTAAATGCAGAAGAAACTGTTGTTCCTATAGATGTTGTGGGTTTCAACACCTTGATTAATGGTTTTTGCAAGGCTCGTGAGATTAGTGCTGGTCTTCAATGGGTGGGGCTTATGACGAAAGAGGGCGTGTTACCTGATATCGTTACCTATAATACTTTGCTAGATGGATATTGCGAGACGGGAGATTTTGATTCTGCCAAGAGTCTCATGGATAGACTCTTGGAGCGTAATATATTAGATGATGATGAAAAATGTGGTGTAGGTGCTGAACTGTGTCAGGGAGCAGATCATATTACGCATACTAGTTTCATTGGTGGATATGGCAAGAAAAACCAGATAGAAGAAGCATTGGCAGTATACGACGAAATGCTAGAAAAGGGAATCAAACCTGATATAGTTACCTTCAGTTGTGTAATAGACCTTCTTCTTAGAAGTCGGAGGTTTGCTGAGGCCAAGTATCTATTTGATGAGATGATAAGGGTAGGTGTGAGCCCAAATCATGTTACCTACTCAAGTTTAGTTAACTTTCTGTTTAAAAATAGTGATCCCATGGCTGCATTTGGCTTGAAATGTCAAATGGTAGTTCGTGGTATCACGTTTGATGTGGTGGTGTTCACTACATTCATTGATGGTCTTGTTAGGGCAGGAAAGGTTAGAGAAGCTGCGGATATGTTTCAGAATCTCGTGGATTCTAATATTGTGCCGAATTGCATCACTTATACTGCCTTGATTAATGGTTTGTGTATAATAGGTGGAATGAAGGGTGCGGAATGTCTAATGCAGCGAATGGAGGAGCAGAATGTGTTGCCAAATGTGGTAATGTATTCATCTCTAATTAATGGCTACATGAAATGCGGAATGCTTGAAGCAGCTTTTGATAAACTGCGAGATATGGTCCATCGTAACATTTTGCCAAATGCTTTCACCTATGGTTCCTTAATAGATGGCTGTTTCAAAGCTGGTAGGAAAGAAATTGCTGAAGGTCTTTATGAAGATATGAAAATGCGAGGGTTAGAAGATAACGCTTTCATCCTAGATGCTTTTATGAACAATCTGAAGAAGGATGGAAGGATGGAGGAGGCAGAAGCATTGTTCAAAGATTCAGTCCTTAGGGGATTGGTACCTGACCGTGTTAATTACACAACTTTAATGGATGGACTTTTCAAATCAGGGAACGAAACCTCTGCCCTTGAAGTTGCTGAGGAGATCACAGCTAAAAATATAGGGTTTGACATTATTGCGTACAATGTGTTAATCAATGGGTTGCTTAGAGGTGGCCACTATGATATGCAATCTATTTTTACTGGTATTCAGCAGTTTGGATTAACTCCAGATCATGCCACATTTAACACCTTAATCAAGGCGTATTGCAGAGACGGGAAATTGGATCATTCTCTTCGACTCTTGGATGAGATGAAACTTCATGGCATAAAGCCTAATGCAATTACCTGCAATGTTTTGGTGGAAGGGTTTTGTAAGTCTGGTAAAATTGATGAAGCAATTGATTTGTTAAAAGAGTTTTCTGTTGCAGGGTTACATCCAACAGCAATTACTCACAGACTTGTGCTTATAGCTGCTTCTGAGGCTAAAAGGGCTAATATCATCTTCATGGTGCACAAGAAGCTTGTTGCAATGGGACTTAGTTTAGATCTTACTGTTTATAGTAACCTGATAACTATTTTATGTGGGCTTAATATGACTAAAAAAGCAGCATCTGTACTGGAAGAAATGAAAAGAGGTGGTCTCCATGCTGACACAGTCATCTACAATGCTATGATTCAAGGCCATTGCAAAGGCTCTCATTTAAAGAAGGCTTCTGATGTTTACTGCAAAATGATAGCTGAAGGAGTTCTTCCTAATGTTACGACATATAACATTCTTCTTGGGGGTTTTGCTGCAGCTGGTTCAATGCATGAGGTAGGTAAGCTCCAATCTGAAATGGAAGAAAAGGGTTTTGCTCCAAATGGCACCACATTCGACATTCTAGTCTGCGGCCATGGGAAGATTGGGAATTTGAAGGAATCGATAAGACTTTACTGTGAAATGATCACCAGAGGTTATGTTCCTAGAACCAGCACTTACAACGTGCTTGCCAGTAATTTTGCCAAGATGGGAAAGATGAAACAAGCAATGGAGCTTCTGAATGAAATGCAAGCTAGAGGAGTGACCCCTAATTCCTCAACCTATGACATTCTTATAACTGGATGGTGCGACCTATCTTTTCATGAGAGGTCTATCAAGAAAATTTGTGATGCTGAGGCTAGGAAGTTGTTTACAGAGATGGATGATAAAGGTTTTGTCCCGAGTGAAACTACTATTAGCAAAGTAAGTCATGTCCTTGCAAAACCAGGCAAAGCAGCTGAGGCACAAAGACTATTGGATAAAATGTACAGAACAAAGAGATAGTTTGACAAAAGAAGTATGAATAGCTTAAAGAGAAGACACAGCTTTCGAGAAGGGCGCACGTTCTTGTAAGAAAGCTTGAGCTCCCCACATGAGAGTAAGTCTTTCTTCTAGAATTTATATCTGATGCATTTACTCATGGCCTTGGTCATTTCACACTTGTATGTTTTAATTTGGTTTGCATAGTCCTTTGTTAATGAGCAATATGGTGCTCTGCTTCTGAAAAACAAATAGTACTCACTTGGACTGTCAAATAAACTATACTGGCGGACAAACCTTTTCGTTCTAGGTTCTAACTCTGGACTGTGTTGCAATACAATTTATATTTTCTTCCTAATTTTAATTGCTTTTGAAGATTGTTGCTAGGGTCCTATGATAAATCTCACGCATCTATATATACTCTTTGCTTGCAGTTTCTTGACTGGTCGTTTCATAAACTCTTGGAACTCGATAGTGTATTAGTGTGCTAGTGCTCTGTGGGGCTGAGTGATTTTTTGTGTTGGTATTGTTCTAAAAACTGAAAAGGTTTGATATGGTATTTTTTGCAATTTTTTTAACTTCATCTTGATCTGCTGTCCTGTCGTAAACTTATAACGTATGATATTTTCTCCGGTGTACTTGTGCCATTATTCTCATATAGTACTATTTAGTCTGTGTAGAAACTGCTGAGCCTCCATGGTGGTCCCTTCGCTCCCATTTCAAAAGGTGCAAAAAAGCAGTCCGGCTCTTCAGTTTAACAAATGGAGGCTGTTTCGTACTCACACTCGGATTGCCAAGAGGAGCATATGAATCCCAGTGAAACATGTTACTTGTCAGTGATTGGCTAATGACAATGAAGAAGGCATTAGCAAGCATGTTGCTGACCAGCTATTCTGAAGTGATCTCGGCGTTTCCAAAGTGACTAAAATGGAGTGAAGAATCTGTTAATTGGGGAGGCGTGGCTATGGAATTTAACTGATCAAGCCTAAGATCGTGGTGATGGTCGGATATTTATCGGCTACGAGTGTAAAGGTATGCTGAGTTGCTGACTGATGCTTTATTTATTTACGGTGTAAATATATGTTGCTAACCCTCCCTTCGAGCTAAATTCTCAAAAACGTCCCATCCTTCGAATAAATAACGATTTAATACATGTCATCTGACCATCATCTTCACAAATTTAGGTTTGGAGCGAATACCCGGCATCTGAAAACTGAGACGGCCAGCCGTATTTTACATGGATTTTCGACACAGATATGTCTCCAGTTTCCGGCCATAGTGACTGATCAGAACGTATCTCAGAGAAACTGCAGTTTAACCATTGGTATAGCTACATCACCTTCCACAAGTTTGCACAGATGTTTGGGGCGACAGTTACTTTTTCTGGTTATTTCCCTTTTGTAGTTACCTTACATTCACTGTTGGGTTTTATTTTCTTGAGTAATTGGTATTTGTTGATGCTGTTGGGCAATATTCTTTATTAAAAGAGACTTGGATTGAATTTGTAGTAAATTCACATTCGTTTTCTTCTCTGATTAATTGCAATGATATAAATTGATCTCTGATTTTCGAGGGAAAGAAAAGCAAAATTTGATTTTGTTTCATTTTTAATTATCAGAAGATGGACGGTCTCAGCGTTGTTTTTGACATGCTATATGGAAAAATATCTTCCACCTATATTTTCCTTATTAACACACACAGCTTTCGTAAGTAAATAAGAAACGATCTCTAAAAAAGTAAATATGATATTACTTGAATCTAACTCGATATATTTAATTTACCTAATGATATTATGTATGGTCAAATTCTGCACTGATATAGCATGCAAACAAACAAACAAAAATTTACGTACATGGAAAATTATGAAAAAATCAGGAGCGATGTCCAACTTACATAACATTTGGTGCAACTACGTATAATATACTGGCATGCATTAATCTATTTATTTATTTATTTATTTTTTTTGAAAAGGCATTAATCTAATTTTACCATATTTTGTAGTACGATTTTGACTTTACCAAAAACTTGCACTAGCAACAAAGTGAACATTAGAGCATTAGCATGGGAGCCCTCCAAAACAATTCAATAGTACTCCCTCCGTTTCAAGTATTTCGACACTCTTTCTTTATTGGGTCGTCTCAAGTATTCTGACAGCTTTCCTTTTTGGAAAATAATTAGCTAATTAATACTCTCTTATTACACATAACATTATCTAATTAAATCTCACCATCCACTCACCTCCAGCACGTATCCCAATATAATTTAAATTTTAAAAGTTTAAACTATCATAATTTTCTCATTTGTTATTCGATTTTTATGATTTTTATACTAAATTAAAGGTCTTGATACGATCTTTAATTTAAGATCAAACATGAATATGTTTTTATGCATCTATGATGCTCTAGTTTAAAAATATGTCTAAATACATAAACCATATTGCATCTCTGCACACATTACACTTTATATACTAAACACTCTCGTCTTAAGTTCCGTGCCAAAAAAAAAAGTATTGGAATACTTGAGACGGAGGGAGTATTTTATTTATTAGTATTTAAATCAACTTGGAGGACTCCTATTTTTGTTGCATTGGAGCCCTCTAAGGGCTCTCATTATTATATATTATTTTATTTATTTATTTTTTTAATTTTTTTTATCTAAATAAAAATGAGATTTTTTTTTTAATTCAATTGTATTGCATATTTGGAAAATTACAATATAATGAAAGAAAACTAGAAAAAAAAAATTACATTGGGTGATTAAATAAAGTAGGAAAAAACTAGTGATGACCGAAACGTGCCCAAATTTCCTCGATCATATCTGTTTCGAGGTTCTCATGAGCAGTTGCATCGCGGAGGGTTGCATTCCTTTGCATATAACGTGCGAATGAGACATCAACACTTTGACGCGCTTGCAACGGATTACTTGTCGACTTGCAAAGTGGAAATTGATGAAAGAAGAGAGAGTTTGATGAAATGTGAGGAATGTGATGTGGTATTTATAGGAAAAAATTAAAAAAATAAAAATAAATAAATAAATTCGTGAGTCAACGGTCAACAACCGTTGACCAACCAGGAGGCGCCACGTGGCGGGCGCGGCAGGCTGCTTGGAGGGCGGAAATGAGTCCGTTATGTAGCGCCCTCCGAGGGCTACAGCCGTTGAGCCAGGGCGCTGGAGCGGACTTGGCGGTGGGCGGGAGGGCGCAAGCCCACCGCTGCCAATGCTCCAATGGCCTTCAAGTTTATTATAGACCATGTCACGATATCGAAAGAACATCATCACCTAATCCAAATCCAATTATATTTCCCTCCAAAAAAAAAATTAAAATAATAGACCAATTACTTTGTTTAGAACGGCATTCCATCTATTTTTTTCAATCCCATAATAATAATAATAATAATATCGTGAAGCATACGATTTATATTGCAGTAATGGATACATGGCGTAAAACCAAATATGTCCTTTATCCAATAATATGTTGTTTACATTAAAGATTAAGCTCATAGTAACAAGTTATTGTAGTAATGGATACACGGCGTAAAACCAAAAGGAAACAAAATTAGAAAAACTCTCTTCACGTAGCAATACGTAGCAATATCCAACTCTCTTCATATAGAATTACTTGTTCAACCTTCACTTTCCAACCTCGCTTTCCGTCTCCCTATTTCTTTCTAGCTTGAAAATGTTGTTAATGGTTTCAAACTCAGTATAAGTACCCCTCAGCTTAAGAAAAAGAAAATAAAATAAGATGGAGTTCTTCTCACCTTCAAAACCCATTGCTATGGCGATGCTGGTAGTCTTGATTTCAAGTGGGAGACACGTGGTGAGCTCCGACGAGCCGGATTGTCCGCCGGTATTACCGGAGCACGGAATCCCGATTCACGAGGGAGATGTGGATAGGTTGCAGTTTGCTTTGAATTTGGAGCACTTCGAAGCTGATCTTTTCCTGTGGAGCGCCTTGGGCTACGGCCTCGACCGAGTGGCGCCGGAGCTCGCCATGGGCGGACCTCCGCCCATCGGCGCCCAGAGAGCGAACCTCGATTTCCTTACCAGAAGAATCATCGAAGAATTCGGCTACCAGGAAGTCGGCCACCTCAGGTAATTATCTTCGAAATTATTCGTGATTTGTTGGTGAGATTTGAGTTGAATCGGAGTTGAGATTGAACGCAGGGCGCTGAAGACGACGGTGGGGGGATTTCCGAGGCCGCTGCTGGATCTGAGCGAAGGAAACTTCGCGAAGGTTCTAGACGAAGCGTTCGGTTACGAACTGGATCCGCCGTTCAATCCCTACCGCGATTCCGTCAGCTACATGATCGGCGCTTACGCGGTGCCCTACGTCGGGCTGGTCGCCTACGTCGGCACCAACCCTAATCTCATCGGATTTATCTCCAAATTCGTACGTAAATTGACTCAATTTCTCAAAATTCGATTCGTTCTGAAAAATTAATTCGCGCATTTATGCGAGAATCGAATGTTTTGATGTGACTTTAAATTTACTGTGGCGGCGGCGGCAGCTTCTGGCGGGATTGCTGGGGGTGGAGTCCGGGCAGGACGCGGTGATAAGGGGGTACCTGTACGAGCGCGCGGCGGAGGTGGTGTGGCCGTACAACCACACGGTGGCGGAATTCACGGCGCGGATTTCGGAGCTGAGGAATAGATTGGGCGGGTGCGGGATAAAGGATGAAGGAATCATCGTGCCGACGTATCTGGGGGCGGAGAATCGGACGGAGAGCAACGTGCTGTCGGCGGACTATAATTCTCTCTCCTACAGCAGAACTCCGCCGGAGATACTGGGGATTGTGTACGGCACCGGCGACGCGAGCGTTCCCGGCAGCTTCTTTCCGAAGGGAGGAAACGGGAGAATAGCCAGAGAACTGCTTCATCACGCTAAACCATGAATTTATATGGCTTATTACTGTTGGAAAGAACGGATAATTAGGAGAAGAATTAATCTTGATTAGTGAAGAGAATAATTAATGTTATTGTTGTGATTATGTTTCCATATAGAGAAGATTAATCTCCTATATATAATGTATATTCGAGTGATGAGAAATATATAAGAATCCTTTGAATCTATTACTACTTCTTCATCTCTTCATGGCATCAGAGCCATTAGAGAAAAGAGCTCAGAAAAATATCATCATCGCTCGAGAATAATCCCAACTTACACCCACAAAAATGTCAGAAGTCGTAACTACTAACGAAAAACCCAAAAATACAAAACTGAAAAACGAGCAAGAATGTCACAGTGACATTCAAGCTCGATGGAAAGAATTACCCACTATGGTCGCGACTTATGAAAGTTGCGATCGGGAGCAGACGAGCAACATCTCACATTCTCGACGAACCGCCTGCACCGAAAAGCAAAGGCTATCGAGAATGGGAGGAGACGGATCTGATAGTGTTTTCGTGGATCATCGAAAACATGAGAGATGAGCTGATTGCGGATTTCGCTCATCATCAAACCGCAAAGGCCTTGTGGGACAATCTCGCTGTAACCTTCGAGAGTAAGGCCGATCCTTACTTGATCTATGACCTGGAAGAGAGAGCAGCAAAAATCACACAAGGTAACTCAGATCTGGAAACATATTATAGGAAAATAAATGGCTTGTGGATTAGCATCGACCGATGCCAAAAGGATCTGATTTCCTGTTGTGATGAAGGGGTCAAACAGTGGAGAGATCACACGAATACAAGGCGACTGTTCCAATTTCTAACAGGATTAAACGAAGAAAATGACGCCATCCAACGAGACATATTGAAGGAGTCTCCATTGCCCTCAGTTGAAGCTGCCTATGGATGGGTGAGACGGGAGGTGGCTCGACAGAGAATCATGCCACCGGCGTCCGAATCACCCTCCACAGATCTCGCTGGAGACACATCATTGGGCGAAATCGGACATGGTTACCGGGCTCAGATGGGCAGAGGCAGAGGAATCTCCCCACAACAGCCACCACCGAGAGGCACCCACAAACCAGTCGGCGGCAGCAGCAAGGAGGATAAGAGCAATCTTTGGTGCTCACACTACGGGAAGACCAAGCACACACGGGAAACATGTTTCCTGCCTGTGGGATATCCCGAATGGTGGGATGAAAAAGGACCCGACCACAGGCCAAGCTCGCAATGGGAATGACGAGCGAGAACCAGAGATCGACCACGGCCGCCGGAGAAAATGGAGGCCATGGTGGAGGACGTGGCGGAGGTCTCACACAGGGGGAGGGAAATTTTGTGGAGACCAGAACCAGCACCAGCGGCCGCCGGAGCACAGAGGAAACTGCCGGAGTCCTCTCAGAAAAAGGAGGCGAAAGAGGTAAAGGTTTGGTATTTATACCAAACCCTAGTTTCTCTTTTAAACCCCCATTTAAAGGAAATTTGCAGAATTGCCCCAATTATTTATAGAATCACCCCCCAGACTTTATTGAAATTAAAAAACCGCCCCAAGAGTGTTTATATTCTTCCATTGATACCCAGAATCGTTTTAGCTGCCTTTCGAATATTTCTGTTGCACTGAGTGTACAAAATAAGGGAAAATAAACACAGGGCTGGATCTTTGATTGTGGGGCCACCGATACTATGTCTCCTGACATTTCTGATTTCTGTGAGATGAGTAGGTCACAAAGACGCAAATCAGAACTGCAAATGGAGAGTTGATTGCAGTTACTGGAGCCGGAACGATTGAAATTTCTCCACATTTGAAATTATCAAATTGTTTGTTTGTTCCGGGTCTATCACAGAAATTAATGTCTGTTAGTCATGTGACTAAAGAATTGGACTGCACTCTCATAAACCTGAGTTTTTGTATCTTGCAGGATATTCCGACGAAGAGGATCATTGGGCGTGGCACTGAGGAACGAGGTCTCTACTACGTAGATGGGAAAATCCAACATGGAAGTGTGATGCTGACTCAAGGGTCTTCAAAAGAAGAAGCGCAGTTGTGGCACCGGAGATTAGGACATCCATCTTCGGGTTATTTCAAACTTTTATTTCCAAACTTTGTGATTCCAAAAAACTTTTGTTGTGAAACTTGTGTTTTGGCGAAGAGCCATAGACAAACTTTTAAGCCCTCGAATACCTGATTGAATTCTATGTTTCATTTAGTGCATGCTGATGTTTGGGGTCCAGCACCAGTTAGTGGGGGAAATGGACTTAAATATTTCGTTTCCTTCATAGATGATTGCACTAGGACTACATGGATTTATTTTTTGAGGCATAAATCTGAGGTCTTTGAAAAGTTTACCTATTTTTTTTAAATGATCCAAACACTGTTTCAAACCTCTATAAAAATCCTTCGTTCTGATAATGGTAGGGAATTTGTGAATAATTCCATAATTGAATTCTGTAATAAAGGGGAATTAGTACATCAAACCTCATGTGCTTACACACCTAAACAGAACGGGGTAGCTGAACGGAAAAACAGAATCATTTTGGAAATTACCCGTGCTCTTATGATTGATTCTAAGGTACACACCTTTCTTTAGCCTGAAGCTGTAGGAACCGCCATTTACTTGATTAACAGGCTTCCTACAAAAATCCTAAAAATGAAAACTCCTCTTGATGTCCTAGCCAAACAAGCCAAAATACCAGAATCGCTTAGTCTCCCACCTAAAGTTTTCTGGTGTTCGTTTTTTGTGCACACGAGAGAACTAAACTGTCACCTTGTGCCACCAAGTGTATTTTTGTTGGGTATGGGATAAACCAAAAAGGGTATAGGTGCTTTGATACTACTACAAAAAAAATCATAACCACGATGAACTGTAACTTCCTGGAATCTGAATTTTTTTATGGCCACCTTGGGAGTCAGGGGGGAGTGGTAGTAGAAGGGGTAATCATGAAGACTCCCTTAGTTGGCTTATTCCTTCCGCACAACTGCTTCCTCTTGTCGAGGACCCACCCGAGCCAGCTGCAATCACTACCGCCGGATTTTCTTACCTACCTGAGATCCCTCAGTCATTCCCCGATCCGATTCAACCGATATCCGAGGTTAGTCCTGAATCTGATAACTTTGAAGATACTGTGGAACCTATTAGTGTTACAGATAATGAAGAGGACAACACAGTAGATGGTGGCACGGGAAGGTACATCCTATCACCTCGAAGTACTCGAGGTATGCCAGCAAAGAGATATTCGCCTGAGGTGATTCGTACAAAAAGCAGGCATGGAGTGGCGAACTTTGCACGTGGAAATCTGACCAAGCAGGCAAGGGCATACGAGGCAGTGTTATACTCAGGGGAAGATCTCCCTCGAAATGCCAAGGAAGCAATGGAGCATGAACATTGGAGAGAGGCAATGCTCACAGAAATGAAAACACTGAAAAGAAACGACACTTGGGTCAATGTTGAACCTCCTAAAGGGGTTAAACCTGTTGGGTGTAGATGGGTGTTTACGATCAAGCGTAAACCAGATGGGTTCATTGAAAGGTACAAGGCGCGTCTTGTAGCAAAAGGATATACCCAGACTTATGGCATTGATTACTCAGAGACATTCTCACCAGTAGCAAAGATCAACACATTGAGGGTGTTGTTCTCAGTGGCAGCGAACAAAGAGTGGCCGTTGCATCAGTTCGACGTGACCAATGCCTTTTTACATGGAGAGCTAAAAAACCGATATTCATGGTTCCTCCCCCAGGGTTTACTGATGAGTTTCAGGGAAGGGAAGTGTGTCAACTTCAAAAGACTATGTATGGACTGAAGCAGTCTCAGAGAGCATGGTTTGGCAGATTTACGGAGGCAATGAAGAAATATGGATACACTCAGAGCAACTCTGACCATACTTTGTTTCTCAAGAAAAAGGGTGGTAAAATCACTTGCCTTATCATTTATGTTGATGACATGATTATCACAGGAGATGATGAAGAAGAAATGGATAAATTGCGATCCAACTTGTTCAAAGAATTCGAGATGAAGGACCTGGGTTCACTCAAATACTTCTTGGGAATCGAAGTCCTTAGATCGAGTCGGGGCATCTTCATTAGACAGAGGAAGTACATACTCGACATGCTTGCTGAAGTTGGAATGCTTGAGTGCAAACCAGCTGATACACGTATGATGACGAATCATAATGGAGATTGTTGAAGGAGCCAAGCCTGCAAACATTGGGAGGTACCAAAAGCTGGTTGGAAAGCTTATCTATCTCTCTCATACGAGACCAGATATTGCTTACACGGTCGGAGTGGTAAGCCAGTTTATGCACTCGCCACAAGAAGAGCATTGGGAAGCTGTTCTAAGGATCGTCAAATATCTTACGAAAACAGCTGATTATGGGTTGATATTCGAGAAGAATGGACATCTAGATATTAGTGGATTCACTGATGCAGATTGGGGAGGAAGTCTGAGTGATGGAAGATCCACATCGGGATACTTTACCTTTGTGGGAGGGAATCTTGTCACTTGGAGAAGCAAGAAACAAAAGGTGGTGGCATTGTCAAGTGCTGAGGCTGAATTTCGTGGGATCAAGAATGGACTGAATTTCGTGGGATCAAGTTGACGACGGAATTGGAACTTTTCACACCAAAGCCGTGTAAACTCTTTTGTGACAACAAAGCTGCTATTAGTATCTCGGAGAATCCAGTCCAACATGACATGACTAAGCATGTGGAGATCGATAGACATTTTATCAAAGAAAAGATTGTGAACAAGATTATCGAACTGCCACATGTCAAGTCAGAAGATCAACTGGCGGACATTCTAACCAAAGCAGTGAACTCGGCGATCTTCAAGAGAATATTGGGCAAGTTAAGTATCAGAAACCCCACTACTTAACTTGAGGGGGAGTGTTGGAAAGAACGGATAATTAGAAGAAGAATTGATCTTGATTAGTGAAGAGAATAATTAATATTATTGTTGTGATTATGTTTCCATATAGAGAAGATTAATCCCCTATATATAATGTATATTCGAGTGATGAGAAATATATAAGAATCCTTTGAATCTATTACTACTTCTTCATCTCTTCAATTACAATTGGCATGTATTATATGTACTGTGCCTTGTGTTAGGTTACTTTTTTTTCTGAAGGCTAGATAATAAATCACGTTAAGTTCATAATACTTATTAACGTATGTACGTTCACTTCCAATCTTATTATATGTTGTTACTATTCTGTATATAACACAAATAAAATGAACAGAAAAAAAAAAAGAAAAAAAAGCACGTGAATCTGTATTATTATACTCTTAAAACAGAATAGTTAGATTTGCATTTTGCCGCCCAAATTCCATGCAACTTTCTATTCTACCGCCCAGATACCCTGCAAATGCTTCTTATTTATTAAAAAAAAATCAATAAAATACAATTTTGATCCAATATGGCGGCCGAACATGTATAAGCAATTTATTAAAAAAATGAATAAAATTCAACAACATTGCGGCTGAACATGTATAGAGGAAATTTGCATAATAATTTGTTTTCCGAATTAAAAAAAATAAAAAAATCCAATCAGTTTCAGATATAAATTTTATTCTTTTACCAAGTTTTAGAGCCCAAGTTTAAAATTTAAATTTATTTAGTTTGTGCCAAAAAAAACTTTTAATGTCTCTATATATTACATGAATGCTTAATTGTTATAGTTAATATTTATTACTCCATCTGTCTTACTTAAATTGTTTACATTGCTTTTGGCATAGAGACCAATGCAAGTAGAGATAATAAAATTTAAAATAGTATTAGTTGTGAGATAGACTTTTACCATTTTAGGAAAGTGAAATATTATATTATATGGGATAAACCAAAAAGAAAAAGTAGACTATTTAAGTGGGACAGAGAGAGTAATACATAATATGTTTTCAATTTGAATTCAAAAGATAAGGTTTAAAATTTAATTAGGAAAAGTGGAGCTCGCAAAGATTGTCGAGACAAATTTGCTTAACAAAGTGTAAGATCGGTGAACTGATGAATTAATACTGAACGATCTTGCTGCAATTTCAAAAAATGAAAACTCGTAGAACTCGGCCGCCTTCTCTTTCTCGCGTGAGTTAGTTACTTAGCTACTTAGAACAATTTAGTTAAGCAGTACTGTGTTTTTGAAGTTTATATTTATATTCTGTAAAGAAAATTAAGTATGAAATATAATATATTTTGTCAAAGGAACTTTATTTATATATTAACCCCATGGTAATTTAATCATTTAATCATGGGTCCAACACGGAGAGTAGCATAATACAACACCGAATATCAAATATGTAGATATATATCTGTATATATATATAACACATGCACAGTATATATAAAATGCATGCAGATTGTAATTAAGTCATGGTTTAGCGCGAAGCAGTTCCCTGGCTATTTTCCCGTTTCCTCCCTTCGGAAAGAAGCCGCCGGGAACGCGCGCGTCGCCGGTGCCGTACACAATCCCTAGAATCTCCGGCGGAGTCCTGCTGTAGGAGAGAGAGTTGTAGTCCGCCGACAGCACGTTGCTCTCCGTCCGATTCTCCGCCCCCAGATACGGCGGCACGATGATTCCTTCATCCTTTATCCCGCACCCGCCCAATCTGTTCCTCAGCTCCGAGATCCGCGCCGTGAACTCCGCCACCGTGTGATTGTACGGCCGCACCACCTCCGCCGCGCGCTCGTACAGGTACCCCCTTATCACCGCGTCCTGCCCGGACTCCACCCCCAGCAATCCCGCCAGAAGCTGCCGCCGCCACCACAATAAATTAAACTCACATCAAAACATTCGAATTAATTACAATCAGATTTTGCAAAATTGACGTACGCGTTTGGAGATAAATCCGATGAGATTAGGGTTGGTGCCGACGTAGCCGACCAGCCCCACGTAGGGCACGGCGTAAGCGCCGATCATGTAGCTGACGGAATCGCGGTACGGATTGAACGGCGGCTTCAGTTTGTATCCGAACGCTTCGTCTAGAACCTTCGCGAAGTTTCCTGCGCTCAGATCCAACAGCGGCCTCGGAAATCCCCCCACCGTCGTCTTCAACGCCCTGCGTTCAGTCTCATATCCGATTCAAATTAATCTCACCAACATGAATAATGACGAAGAAATCAACTGGGCTCGAGTAATTATGATAGAATTTCATCTCATCTAAAAACTACGAGTGAAGTTGCTATCAGTAGGATTTAAACATGGAAACCTCGGCTCGGCGTTAGCTAGGGAAAAAAATTTCGAGGAGAGCACGACAAGGCCGGGGAAGTTGTGTAATTTTTCAAAATTATAGTTATAAAAAGAAACAAAATAAAAAATAAAAATTGGAGGGAGCCAATGCTCCCCTTTGTCTGTGGCATTAATTAATTAACCTTATAGCATGATATAATTCAATCTCATTTAAAAGCTCGAATTTGTAGAGAGATGTCGAATCTATTTTATTTCTATTACGATTCTAAATAAATTAATTAATTAACCTGAGGTGGCCGACTTCCTGGTACCCGAATTCTTCGATGATTCTTCTGGTAACGAAATCGAGGTTTGCTTTCTGGGCGCCGATGGGCGGAGGGCCGCCCATGGCGAGCTTCGGCGCCACTTTATCGAGGCCGTAGCCCAAGGCGCTCCATAGGAAAAGATCAGCTTCGAGATGCTCCAAATTCAAAGCAAATTGCAACATATCCACATCTCCCTTGTGGATTGGGATTCCGTGCTCCGGGTATACCGGTGGACAATCGTCGGAGCTCGCCGCGTGTTTCACACTTGAAATCAAGACTACCAACATTACCATAGCAATGAGTTTTGAAGGTTGTAAGAACGCCATTAATCTTTTAAAATATATTACTTGGAGATGAGATTACGTAGAATTAAGGTGAGGATACTTATACTAAGTTCGAAAACCATTAACATTAATTTCATTCTAGAACGAAATAGGGGAGGTATAAAGAGGATTTGGGATCATCTATCCTCATTACTGTGTACCAATCGTATATCATAATCGATTTTTCTTAAAATTTAATTTAATTTTTTTTCTTCAATTTCTCGATATTATGATTCAATCTAACCTTACACCACTAATTGAATATAGTTCACCAATCCAATCAGGGTTTATTGTTTATTTTTTTAGTATTAAATTTTAATTTTATTAATTAAAAAATAAAAGAAAAATGCTAAAAAAATTATATGCCCTCATCATTGAATTTATAATTTTAATTACTATAAATGATGGTGTTGAAAAAGTACTCATCTATTTTTGTACTTAGTGTGCGTTGTATACCTTATGCTTGATTTTGTTCCACATTACAAATTAAAACGTATGCGCACATGAATTGCGAAAATATCGACATCAAGAGAATATATAACATGTTCCATCAACTATATCCATACAACAACAACAACAACAACAACAAAAAACCTTCTAATTTAACAAAAATATTTTTCTTAAAAAAACTATTGTTACATGCAATTCATTTCTTCAACATTCATGCTCCATGCATGGTCTTTCTAAAACAAAGGGATCGGAATATGGTTTTTCAAAGAGAAAGGGTAAAAAGTCTACCTATCTATCTCACGTTCAATTAATTCATATTCCAACGCAACGTACATTCAAATTAATTGATGGTGTTGAAAAGTTACTAATCTATTTTTTTTGTAGTTAATTAGTATGTGTTGTATATCGTATGCTTGATTTTGTTCCACGTTGCAAATTAAAATGTATGCATGCATGCATGAATTGCAAAAATATCGATACCAACTTAAGTGCATAACACATTCCATCATTATTGTTATCCCATTTTTTAGTTTATTTTACTCCTAATTCAACAAAAAAATATTTCTTAAAAAAGATATTGTTACAAGCAATTCATTTCTTCAATATTCATGCTCGATCCATGGTGCATGTGAGGCCTATATATTTCTAAAACAAAGGAAATATGGTTTTTATTTTTATTTTTAGAGAACGTGTAAAAAGTCTCCCCATCTCACATTCAATTCATATTTCAACGCAGTACTCAAATTAAATGATGGTGTTGAAAAATTACTCATCTGTTTTTGGGTAGTCTTCCCAATCGGGGAATTGCCTTCAAGGCAGGGGCAGATCCAGAAAAAATCTCCAGTACGGGCTACGTTTTTTAAATTTTGAGTTTTGATAAAAATTCTCATGTTGTTGGTTTGGTAATGGGGGCTTAACACTATAATTTGCACAAATTAACACTAATTTCATGATTTTTATAAAGTAGAAGTATTGTTTTTGTTTTTTGTTTTTGGTGGGGGCTTAAGCCCTCCCACAAGCCTTACTAGATCCGCCCCTGCTTCAAGGGATAAGATGTTTCCACATCATCCAAATTAATAGAAATGCAAATTTTATTCAATTGAATTTATATATATATATATATATATATATATATATATATATATATATATATATATATATATATATATATATATATATATGGATTGATTCATGTGAAAACTCCTCTAAGTATAGAATCTAGAAACTATTATAGACCATAGATTAAAGAGGGATGGATGGTTAGGATTAGATTGAATATTTATTGAGTTATCTATTTTTATTGACTCCAAGGATAATAATGTCCATTATATATCTCCACAAAGTTCTCAATCTACACTAGTGCCGTAGATTAAGGGAAACATAAATTTCATTGCTAAATATAGATCTTCACAAAAATTGTATCTTCATATTTCTTTTCATATTTTGCAATGTTCGATAATTCACATGACATTGCAATTGATGCAAACTCAATTAATGTATCTCCAAATATACATTTAATTTGGGAATATTTTATTATGCATTTATCTAAAATGGTGATGCATATTTTATTGTTCTACCATGCATTTATTTAAAAATCACGAATGTTTTAGTCAAATTGCATTTATTATATTAACGTATCTTAGAAAGAATTAAATTAAATGCATCATTATGGTAAACAAAATGCATTTTTGTAATAAGCAATATGCATTTAAACTACAAGTTAAATCAAGTATGGTCAAGAAATATATTATGACTAAAAAAAATATGATTATCAAATTAATACATAGCAGAAATGATGCATTATTGCATTTCGTTTAAAAACAATGATTCATTTTGTAAAAATTGTACAAGAAGTATATAACAATGAATTCTAGGGGAAGTAATTCTGAGAGTCTGAGAGTTGTACTAACTACTAACCGCTAACAACTAACTTTGTCTGATCAAAAAAAAAAAAGAAGTATATAACATATAAATTGAATGTATTCTGATAAAAAAAAAATATAAAAATCGAATCTATATTGTGATGCATTTTTATTAGACTGCTTTGCATTTCTTTACATATCATTATGCTTCTTTGATTTTATTATTAATTATTATGCATTGTTGCTATTTGTTGATTTACATTATCATCAGCACAATATGTTCAGTGTATATATATGTTTATGCATATCAAAGTTTTTGATGTTGCATAAATTATTATACTGTGATGCATACTGTGATGCACACTCTATATGTTTAGTTTATATATTTATGCATATCAAAGTTTTTGACATTGCATAAATTAATATACGTTGATGCACAAACTGTATGTTTCAGTTTATATGTTTATGCAAATCAAAAAATTTGACGTCGCATAAATTAATATAGTGTGATGCACACACGGTATGTTTACAGATATAAATCCTAAACCGTATTCTTAAAAATTAAACCTTAATTGAAAATATAAACATATACCCTAAATTCTAAACCCTAGTTGGAGAAACTAAGCCTTAGGCGGTGAAAACTAAACCATTTTATATTCTTTTATATTGTAATGCACATTCTTTTATATGGAGTATTATATTATGCATATTCTTTATATTCTTATGCATATCATAAATAAAAGAGGAGTAATAATAATATTGAAAATGTATTATGTACTTAATTTCGACAGTGCCTAAACAATTTATTAACAATGCATTTTCTACCAAATTAATGTAATAAAGCAATAACCACGAAAACAATAAATAATACCATGAATATAGTCATTTGACGAAAAAGAACTGAAAACAATTTACTAAAATAAAATTATATAGACATAAATAGACATAACGGATAGCAAACAATAAAACATGAATTACGAAAGAAAAAAAAAATCAAACAAATGACCACCAAAAAGTTAACTACGAGTCAAAAAAAAATGTAATCAAGGAAATTTGTGATATGAATATCCCATAAATAAGGAATATCGGTTACATTTCATATAAAATGACCAACCTATCCTTTTAAGTAAGTAAAGTATAGATAATAAAATTCTAAAATTGATATATACAATTAATTCACTACCGTTAGATTCCTTAGATCAATGGTATAAAAAAGTTTCTAGATTTCACCAATTAATTAATTTTCATTTGATCCAATTCCTATAATATATATATATATATATATATATATATATATATATATATATATTATAATTAAAACAAGAAATATAAATCTAAAATCTATTCGATTGAAAAATTTCAATCCGCACCGCTAGCCTCCCAAGCTTATCCAAACCATTCGAGTCACCAATGTAAATAATACTCCCTCCATCCTAAAGATAACGTCTTGTTTATTTGGGCATGAGAATTAAGGAGAAAGTGTAAAATGTAGAAAAGGTGGTAGGGTCCATACCTTTTGATGAGTTAACTTTTTCTAAAAATAGAAACAAGACACTATCTATGAAGACACTATCTATGGGACAACCCAATAAAGAAAACAAGACGTTATCTTTGAGACGGAGGGAGTAGTTTATATCAAGCGCAAATCCAATCTAAAATATTTTATTTAAGTAATTAAGCTTGGGTCTAGCAAGAGCAAAAACACCAAAACATATATCACGTTCACATATAAATATATTTATAAATCCATTTCAAATTGTTTCAATCCAAGTTTTATTCAATTCTAGTATGAGCTTGACTCGTTGACTTTCTTGAAAGCAATCAAGAGAGGTTGACCGCCCAATCCAAGCCACCTCCTTCCATTCTCCACGTAGACTCCAACAACCCCACACTCGACTCTGCACGTGCCGCACACGCTCGGGCAGTACAAAATCCTATAACCGTAACCCTCCCCAAATCTCTCGATTTTGAACCAATTCCTCACCGTCGCCGCCCCGGGCCTCCCCACCTCCCCGTCGCTCCTGACGTAGCGCCGCCCCGTGGTTCGGTCGGCGCCACCGAGCCGCCACACGGTCCGCTGCACGCACACGGTGGCTGCCATGAACACGAAGTTCACATCACTCTGTAAATACACCTCCTCCTTCCCGTCCGCCGGAAAAAGCTTCAGAGCGAGTCCGGCCGCGGATCCGCCGCTCTCTTGCACGACGTTGGGGGGCAGGGGTCGCGGCGGTCCCTGATTGAGAGCGCGACACCGCCGCCGCCGCCGCGGAGCGAGGTGATTATGTGGTATTTTGTGTTGGATCGGAGTTGATCGCCGTCTACGTCTAGGGCTGAGCTGTTCGTGGCTGTTCCTAGGCGAAAAGAAACTGCGATCGCCATAGAAATAATGGTATACCTTATTATTGTTTTGGGATTCATTTTCATTTGATGATTGATGTTGAAATAATGAAATTGTTTCTACTACTTATAGCGCAGGATTGAAGTATAATATTTATAAATGAACATATTATAATCTGCATGGGTACGTTCTTCATAATTTAGTATTTTTGGAAGAGAAAAAAACAACGAAGGGTTTGAAATATGGGAATTGGATGAGGTAGGCAGAGAATTGAGAGATTGAGAAAATTTGTACTCTTGCTAAACAACTAACTACTACCGCCACACACATACTTGCTCAAATTCCTACTCTCGTGATCTCGTGATCTTAATTATAAAAAATAATCAATACATTCCATATACAATGACATCCATGATGGATATATCAATTAATCGATTCATAAAATAGTCATTCTCAATAAGCATAAGTTAATAATAGCCCTCATAAATAATAATGTAGGAGTATAATTTTAATCGCATATCACGATCACGTCACGTTCAAAACTGTCGTGTATCACGATCACGACCATGTAAGTTCGTGACGGTGCCCACGACCACGACCTGTCACGACCTTGACTTAGGCTTATCCAGCTAAAATTATACATTTTACTTATTAAAGACTAAAATTATAAATATAGTACTTTTTACTTATACAACATACTATTAAAAATGGTTATTTTGAGGATTAACAGTTTAACAATATATATATTTCCCTTTTTTCGTCAAGATTTAAAAGAAATTAAGTATGTTTGTTTATGTGCAATATTTTCTCTCGTGCGATTTCATCAAGTTCGTGCGGTTCGAATAGCACAAATCAAGGAGCAAGTCACTCGTGGAGTCCAGATATTCTACGTTTCCCTTTTCTTTTTTATTTGTATGAATAATTTTATATGCATGCGCGTTCTATTTCAACGAAAGCGGATGTTTCAGCTCCATATATATGATAAAATATTTGCATTACCAAATTACAAATATCCTATCTAATGCGTACGTGACCTCGCTTGATATATGGAACATCCTCATGAGGAATATTGAAGTAACTTTCAAGTTTCATAATTTTATACACCGACAAAAAAAATAGTAAATCATTAAGGCAGGTGTATTTTGTCTTGCTTTTATTCGAAATTATAGACTACCTTTTGTTAAAAGTAATTATCCGAATTATACAGCTGTTGTTGGCATTTGGCAAAGTATAGTTCGATAGATACGCGCTTACACCGACTTCAGGGCCCCACACCCCAATTACTTTCTCAATTATCTTAAAATGCCCCTTTATTCTCGTAATTCTTTTTATTAGTATTTATTTATTAGTTTTTTTTAACATAATTAACATAAATTTAAAGACCGTGTCACGGAGAACTCGAACTCGGGACTTTTGGTACCGAAACTTAACCCCTATTAGTTTCTCGCTAGTACCTTTTCAATATAATCATTCTTCCCTTATTTGATACAACTACAAAATAGATTAGTAATTTTTCGACACCATCATCTAATTTCAGTGTTGTGTTGAAATATTAATCGAATATTATCTCTGTCGCAAACTACTAATTCAGTATATTTTATCGGCCGTCCCACATTAATCACTAAAAATTTCACTTTTCACACCTATTTTCTCTCATATATTCTCCTCTAATGAACTTTAAGATGTGCTACGCCCTAGCACAACTAAACTTAATGCTCGCAAGCACTTAGATTTTAAAGATTTTGTATAATCAATTGCAAGTAATCATCTATTGACATAGTATAAAGATTGTTTTGCAGCCTTTTGATTACACAATTGCCATATATTGGCATGTATACTTATCATGTATTGCCATATAATAGTGTATAACCCATATACACTGACATGTATATTTATCATGTATTGTCATTCATTATAGTTTCCATTTTAGATATATAATTAATTTGTTGAGACGGCTAAATAAAAAATAAAAACGAAATTACATTGTTGGGACAGACAGAGTCAGTCAATAGAAATATAACATAGACTATAAATTTGATTTTATTTTTTTTAAAGAAAAAACTAACAAATGGACTTATGGCTAATTGAGCGTGTCATCACGATCTATTAAACAATTCAAATATTTGAAATTTGTATATAGAATATAGTCATATATGATGATGTATGTAAATATGCTTGGATCATTGGAGTCTCTTATATACCCACAAAACAAAATGCAGTAAATTCAAAATTTAAGATAGTGAACAATTAAGCGCAACATAATAGTAAGACGTTTTTCTTTCAATCAAAAAATCCAGGATTTAAATCATTTTTTATGCGCCAGTGTGCGATTGTGTTTGTTTTGTACTTAAAAAAAAGGATAGGAGTTAGTTGTGAAATTAGAGATATGAATAAAGTTTGATGAAAATAAGCTGGTTGAGATATATAGTTGGAGCTTGAGATAAAAGGTGGAGTTGGCGCACACTAGTGGATCAGGTGTTCCCTTTGATTGTGGCTTATAATCCAATTCTTCAACATTATCACACCACATAAAAAGTGCAATCCAAATATTCCACCATATCAACTTTAATTTCATATTCATATTATATTTTGAAATTTGAAATATTCTTTCTTTTTACCCCTCCCTATTTTTTCTAATAAGTTTTTATCCTAATATTTATTCCAATGAATCGTTACATTACTATCATTTTAAATAAATAACTATACCTTTAATAGATATTTCACTTAAAATTTACGATATAAAACGATTTATGTCGAATTTCGACAGATTTGGAAATTCTTGAACGCGTTTTAGAAACATATAGCCATATAAGATTTTGTTTTATACTATAATATATGAAATTTTTATTTGAGATTTTGAATGGGACCAAAATAAAGATGTGTAGAGAATTGAAGTAAATTATTAAATATGAAAGCGAGGTGGAGCTTACAAAACTTAAAGGCCGACTGCCTGGCTGACCCCTCAACGGTCACTTTCACTTTTCTTAGTATTTTAAAACCACTTTCTCCCTCATCCATTCCAAATTATATTTGTTGAATATCAGTAGCAAGTATATATGTAAATAATTTATCTATGAATATTGTACAATTCACAATTGGCATTTTTATATCGCATCGATAAATGATGGATTATATTAGAATTAATTAGAATGACGAAAACCAACTCAATTGGTATGACGTTTTCCTACAAATTATTCGAGTCAACTTGAGTATGTGTTGCCTGATATAAAAAAATGTGTACATTAAATTAATTACAAATAAAAATGATGATTATTACAAAATACGGAGTATGTATATATAGAGAGAGAAGAAAGAATACAGAAAAGGGCACTCACCTCAATTATTTTAGCCCTTCTTTTCATTTTTGCATATATAAAAAAGTTTCAACGATCTATCTCCACTGCTTTCGTTGTCTGTTCTTCCTCTCTCTCTCTACCCCCAAACAAGTAAGAGAGAGAAACCCCAGTCCAGAACAATTCCACGGAAATCAGAGCTCAGAATCGACCGATATCGCTCCGAAAAATGGCAGGCGCCAACAAATTGCTGCTAGCACTCTGCTTAATCATATCGATTCTAATCTCGCGAGCGTCGGCGGGTGGTGACCACGACGCCTCCGCCGCTGGATGGATGATACCGACGGTGAGATCCGGCTGCAGGGGGACCATAGCCGAGTGCCTCGCCGACGGAGACGACGAGTTCGACCTCGATTCGGAGTCCAACAGGCGCATCCTAGCCACGAACCGCTACATCAGCTACGGAGCGCTGCAGAGGAACAACGTCCCCTGCTCGCGGCGCGGCGCGTCGTACTACAATTGCCGCCCCGGCGCGCAGGCCAATCCCTACCGGCGCGGCTGCAGCGCCATCACTCGCTGCCGGAACTGAAGATTTCTCAGGTGATTGCTAATTAAAAAACTATGTCGAATTATGTATTATTTTTTTATATTTTAGTTTGAGATTTCGATTTTTGGAGGGGGAGCGAAGGGTATGGTATACGAAGAAATTAGCTGAGGAAGATGTTGATGCTTGTGTTGTTTGTTGATGCATTTGTTATCTGTACAATTTTTATTTTATTTTTTTGTGAATAATAATTCACATTTTTACTGATTTCGTGTGTTCTACTTCAATCGCTCAATTGTATCGCTCTAGTTTTTGCTACTGTATAAAGTCAACCCAATAGTTCCCTGCTGATGAACAGTACCGCTTTAATTGCATCCTGGATTTTTTATTTATGGGAATTAGGAAACAAGTGATGGAAAATTTGTTGAATCTAAAATTTTATTTAAATTTTATTGTATTTGCTCATAATATTTATATTTATATTATGAAAAATGAAATATACTGGAGAAATGGGAAGAGATTTGGCACTTGACTCATGGAACTACAGCCAGGTTCCACCCAGAATCCAGCTGCGTATTTGGGTACTAAATTATTGTCTAAACACACTTATTTTTATTCTATGCTTTTTAATTATTTATATATGCTAATTTTATAGTATCTTTTTAAAGCATGTTAAACTTTGAAAATTTTAAAGCATGATAAAAATAAACGACGAACGTTCCAATGCACATTGTGAACACGCATAATAATTTAAAAATTAAACCTCATCTTACTAAAAAAATTTAAATTCTAATTTTAAAAGTTTCCAACCTACTGTGGGCGATGGAGTGTTTTTGTCGAAAATAGTTGAAAATAAAGTTAAACTTTAATTAGTTGCGAACTTGCAATATGAACATCAACCATAAACACAACTAGCAACATTTAAATAGACATTTTAGCCAATGAAATCAAAGTCCCAACTTCACCAAAAGCCATTTGAATAATATTTATGTTATTATTCATATAGGTAACGTCTCATGAAATGTTCAATTATCATCATTTCACTCTTTTGTGACGAAAAATAAAGGTGTGTGAGGCCAATGAGTAGCTTTCGGTTTGTAAATTTTGTGCAAGTGATTTTGGTATCTTTTCTTGTCGTGTCTTTTGCAAGAGGAAAGTAGTAAAGCTACAACAAGAATAATTAAAAAAATAGGAATTAATTAATATATAATTTCATGAAATTCTTTCATTCTGTGTTTGGTTTTACCCCTTTTTGCCTATGAAATGACTCTTTCGTCCTTCCTACGGGTTATAGATTTCGCAAGCAGTACAATTATACAGTACATTAGAGGTGAATTATGTCCACATATTTCAAAGTATGGTTAAATGAAATGAGGACTTTTTGAAATTTCTAATTTATAGTTTAAAACTTATGCAAATTGCAAATATCATATATATAAAAATTAAAAATAATAATAATAGGGGTAGCAATAATAGTAAATTTTCAGGTGAATAAATAAATCGAAAGGGCCACTCAGTAAATGAGAGGGGTTTGCTTGTCTTAACGTACAAATGACATGTAGCACTGATATTGCACATTTTGAATAAATGCCCATCAAACTATTAATAGTTATTCCCCCACTTCTCTCTTTTTCTTTGAATAATAAACCCCCCCACTTATTAATTATGACGAGGGGTCATCATAATTATCGCCAAATTTACTATTGACTTTATGTGTCTTGTAACTTACTCGACTAAGATATGTCAACTACAAATTGAATAATGAATTTACGTTTAGCCTCTAAAGTAAAGTTAGTTTTAATTGTATCTATAAGAAACTAGCATGCTAAATTTTCATCTATCCCATAAATTTAGTTTTGTAAGACTGAACGCGATTTCTCGGAATTTTTGATCTCAGACATTAATCCCGTACTATTGGACTAACAAACTCAAATACCCTATTTTCATAAACTTTCATAAATGACATTAAAGAATTTCACATGGTGTCTGCCCGCGGGGATATATATAGTTATGATTTAATTCAATACAAAATTTTATAAGTATTTTATACTACTACTCCCTCCATTTCATATAAAATGACACTTTTCTTTTTTGCTTTTTCTAGCACGCTTTTCCACGCTTCTCGTTGATGAGTTTTAAGATGAATTTTTGAAGAGTTCTTTCTTTTACGGGATACTACGACTGTCGTAATATCCCGTAAAAGAAAGAATTCTTCAAAAATTCATCTTAAAACCCATCATCAAGAAGCGTGAAAAAGCGTGCCAGAAAAGCCACTATTGAAATGTGTCATTTTAAGTGAAATGGAGGTAGTATAAGATTACATTTGCTTTCTTCATATATACAATTAACATCAATGTCACATCACTTTTCAGTTCCATTTCTTAATCACTTTTCAGTTCCATTTCTTAAATGCATGGCATCTTCTTTTATTTTTGAGGATATAAATGCATGGCATCTTGGGTGTTGGTTTATAATGGACCCCTACAAATGGAGGGACTTATCCATAATTCCTTACCATCCAAAATTAATACTACTATTTGAGTTAATTTAATACAAATAGCATCTTAGATATTATTTTAATAAAGGTAAAAAGTCACGGCTAATAAAGTAAGACCGAGTGACAAGTCTAGTCCACCATAAGGAGCTAAATCATAAATTATAGTATTATACTATTATTCAATCTAAATAGTATTTCGACTCTTTAA
>CM038117.1:1169032-1191210 GCA_001642375.2 Mentha longifolia
CAAGTCAAATAATGATGCATGTAGAAAACAAGTTAAGATAGAACACGATCAGGGGTTATCCTCTTGTAACACCCCGTATTTTTATTAGCCTAAATTTCATAATTAATAGTGATTAAGAATAATTAATCTGCATAGTTCTTATATTTAAATAGATAATAAAATATAAGTATATAAAATTGTAAAGAATTGATCTGCCGAGCGACACTAAAATAGGCGACTCATGAGCGTCCATTATTTTCTCTGTCCACGTCACCTCAATTTTCTTTTTTAATTCTCGTTCTTTTTTCAATTTTCATATCTTTTTTTCTTTTCTTTTTTTCATATCTTTTCTTCTATGAGTTCATAAATCTCCATTAATTACGCCTATTTATGCCAATTCAACTCTCACATGACTTATCTTCTATACTAATGCATTATGTATCTATATTCTTGTAATCAATTTTTTTTAACAAACTAAAGTAATTAATATTGAATTAAATATTTATTGAAATTAAGAAAATTTAATTGAAATTCATAAACTCTGATTGGAAATTGGTAAACCATAATAAACCCTAACTTGAAATTTACAAACCCTGAGTGGAAATTTATTAACCCTAAGTGGAAATTGATAAATCCTTATTATAATATATAATTTAACAAATTATAATTAGTTGATTAAATAGAAACCTTTTATTATTACTGTATATTTTGTATGTAGTCGAGTACATATAGAGAGAGTCATTATTAGAGAGATGTAATCGAATGAAATATTATATTATAATTATAAGAATTGATGACGTGGAAAGACAAGTATAGTTAGCGCTCACGAGTCGCTCATTGCGGGTTCGCTTAGCATATCAAGATGCTATGATTGTATATACATATATATATAAAACCAAGCAAGAGGGTTGTGATTAGTTAAAGAAAAATACCCGAGCCGAATGGGTATTTGGGTACCCGAAACCCAAAAAATTCGGGTTCGAGTTCGGGGTCAGATAGTGAGATTTAAATTTTTGGGTACCGGGTGTACCCAAACCCAAAAAAAATCCCGAAATCCCGAATTTTATATTTAAATTAATTATAAAATAAATAATAAATAATAGAGTTAATAAATTAATTAATTAACAATGAATAATTAACTTAATAAATTAATACTTTGAATTCAGCCACGACTCTCATTTCTCATTTATTCATTTGATGTTTTATCAATTATGCAATTGTATACATAATATCCTTATAAACTATCGATATGCTTATTTAAAATAGAAAAAAGTAAAAATAAATAAAATATTTTTTCCGTTCTCTATTTAGTGAATTAAAATTTTGGGCACATGTTTTTTTGCATATTAATGATCTAGTAATAAATTAATGTGTTAAAGTGTTAAAGTGGAATAATTGTGGGTCCATGTAATTTTTTTAATAGTATTAAAGTGTGAAAGTGTTAAAAAGTAGCGTGATAGAGTGTTAAATTGTTAAAGTGATTGTGGGGTCTACGACTCAAAATGAAAAGGTTTAGTAAATGGAGGACGTCCCGATATAGTAAGAGTGTCAGTAAATGGAGGACATATGGAGTACTTCCTCTGCTTCAAGATTGTTGACACGTTTCTTTTCCTTTCTTTTTGGCACAGATTTCCACGCTTCTCGATGATGGATTTTAAAATAATTTTTTGAAGTATTTTTTTATTTACGAGATACTACGACACACGTAGTATCTCGTAAAAGAAAAGATACTTCAAAAATTTATTTTAAAATCCATCATCAAGAAGTGTGGAAATGTGTGCCAAAAAGAAAGGAAAAGAAACGTGTCAACAATCTTGAAACAGAGGAAGTATATTTTTTTCCTTTTATATTTTTGGGTTTTTTCGAGTATCCGAATACCCGAACGGGTATTTGGGTACCCAAAAATATTTTAGAATTCGGATTCGGATAATAAATTTTAGAATTTTTGGATTCGGGTACCCGACCCATACCGAATTACCATCCCTAAAAAATACTATATATGTATATATGTATATATATGTATAAATGTTATGTATATGTTTGTGTGTGTGATTTGAGTGTGGTATTAAAGGAAGAAAAGAAAACTTAAAGTTATAAAAGAAAAAGTGAAAGAAACGTGTGTGTGTCTTAACTCTTAAGACTGCGTTTGGTAATCAACTCAAGATGAGGAAGGATGATTCATCTCAAGATGACTCATATGAATAGTGTCAAGATGAATCATTCATCTCTCCATTTGGTAGCAAAAAATTCAGACTCGGATGATATCATATTGTGTTTGGTACAAATTGCAAAACTTTAGATTAAAATTTAGATTGACCAAATTACCCTTATTAAATACCCCTACCGATTTTACTTTTTATCGTTGGGATTAAATAATACCTTTATTATTATTATTATTGTTGAGTTATTATTTTTATTATTCTTGTTATTATTATAATTATTACTATTATTGTTATTTATTATTATTATTATTATTATTATTATTATTATTCTTGTTATTCTTGTTATTATTATAATTATTACTATTATTATTTTTATTATTATTATTATTATTATTATTATTACTATTATTGTTATTATTATTATTTTATTACATTATTATTATTACGATTATTATTATTATTGAGTTATTATTATTATTATTATTATTATTCTTGTTATTATTATAATTGTTTCTATTATTGTTATTATGATTATTATTATTATTATTATTACTATTATTGTTATTATTATTATCATTATTTTATTACATTATTATTATTATTATTATTTATTATTATTATTATTATTATTATTGAGTTATTATTATTATTATTATTATTATTATTCTTGTTATTATTATAATTATTACTATTATTGTTATTATTTATTTATTATTATTATGATTATTTTATTACATTATTATTATTATTATTTGAAATCGTATAAATACATAAGGGTAAAATGGTAAGAGAGAGAAAATGTTGTGTTACTGTTTCAATGAGTTCAACTCATCCGACCAAAAACGTGAGATGACTAAACAAGGCGGAACAGTGAAATATCAACGGGCCTTGTATTCATCTCTCATCTTGGTTCATCTTATTCACCAAACACACCCTAAGTGAGAAACATACTATTCACCACCATTACTCTCTATAAGACTTCCTCTGCACTGCTCTTCTTTCCCACACCCAATTTCCAGCTATACTCTTCCTTTCATTTTGCGTCTTTCCAAGCAAGGTTTTTGATGCTGAATTTGGGTTAGTTCCAAAGCTTCAATAAAGGTAAGATAGATCACCCTTCATCTTTTTTAATTCAAGAACTCTATCAAAAGCATATATTTTTATCCTACCCACTTCCATGAACCTATTGAGAATGATAGTTGATTTTGTAAGGGGTTGTCTATACCATCATTTCAATCCAAACTCTAGCTTCGATTTTGTTCAATATCAATCCAACCCTATAAATTCTAGAGAGAGAAAAGATGTAGAATTTGGGGATTTTTGAATCTAGATTTTCTATTATGAAATTGTTGGTGAGTATTGTTTTGTGGGCGTGATTAAAAGCTTGAAATGATTTTCCTATAATTTTTAGGATTAATTATTTTTATATCATTTTATTTATTTTGAAATGGAACGAAACAGCGAAAGAATTGTCTTCTTTTTCCTTTCATTAGCTTTAATTAAATGAGTCTATAGAACTCTATTTGTGATTTATGAATTGGAAGTCAAAAGAAAAATGATTTACGAGTTAATCTCCTTTTCATATTCTTGTTTTTAGCATTGATTGAAGTTGGAATAAGTTTTGATTTTTCTTTGTTCAATTTCTGTTAATGGCCGAGCATAATTTTTCGAACCATCATATTTGTTTTGATAAATTCCTTCAACGGCTATTCTTTCATTCTTTTATTTTTATGAAAAAATAAAAAATAAAAAAAGGAGAAGAAGAAATAAATGGATTGATGTCAAAACTACCGCATGATCACCTTCGATCCCTTCTTGCATTTTGTAATGTTGGAACTTATGAATTTTATCCTACTTGTTCAACTTTTGCGTTTCTATAAACATCAAGGATAATTAAAAACAATTACTACCTCCATCTCATATACTTATGTACATACACTGTAGATTCCAAAACCAATACAAAATTATTAAAGTGTGAAGTGAAGGGATGAAGTGATATAAAAAGTGTGAAGTGAAGAGGTGAAGTGATATAAAAAGTGTGAAGTAAAGGGGTGAAGTGATATAAAAGTGTGAATTGAAGGGGTGAAGTGATATAAAGTGTGAATAAAGTGTGAAGTGATAGAAAGAAGTGATATAAAGTTATTTCCATTTTAGGAAACGTACATAAAAAATGAGACGGACTAAAACGGAATACGTACATAAGTATATGAGACAGAGGTAGTAGTTTGGAAGAGTACAATTAAAACGATGGATTAGTGTTAATGGTCTCAATTCATTATACAGTTAAGGCGGCCCATACTCTAATTAGTCAAGTTAAGGGCATCTCCAACCCGTCCCACACTTCAAAATAGAGTATTAGTACTTCATTTTGGAGTATGGAGTGCATTCCAGTCGTACTCTAATTTGCAGTTGGAGTAGAGTATTGAATAATAAAACTCTATACTATTCAATACTCAATACTATATTTTCACTATTTTGATAATATTAAACTATAAATATAATAATTTAACTAAATTTTATTAATATAATTTGATTTATAATTTATTATATTGTACTCCGTATATTTTACTAGTATTAAATTTTTGAATTTTTATTTAATTTTACATAGTTGATTTAAATCAACAAAAATTTACTGTGATATATTCAATTCATATCAATTATAATACAATTTTGTTAATTATTCAATATTTATGATATAGTATTAGTAAATATTAATCATTTAAAATAAATTAAAAACTTCAAATAGAGTATGTATATAGACTACGTCGTGGAATGAATTTTTAAAATAAAATATGCAATGTTGCATTTTGAAGTGTATAGCATACTGCAAAATAGAATGTATGATGATCTTAGCCACTTTATTCAATAGGCATTAAAAAAATTTCAACCAAAAGTATCAAACCACACTAATTTTGAGGACGAATCGATAGTTCAATTGTGAATTGTCCTATCTTCTTTAGATGAGGCCTACCAATCTCACTCGAAAAAAAATTCCATTATATAGTAATTCTCATGACAATGAAATGCAACTTAATTGGTAAAACGCTGCCCTTCAACCAAAAGGTCGGGGATTTGAGTCACCTTAGGCGTGTGTGTGGGTGTGTGAGTGTTGTGTTTGCCCGATAAAATAAAATAATAATAGTAATTCTCATAATAAGAAAATAAAAATAAATAATAAATTTCATAAGTAATGTATAATGTGTGCGTTTGTTGGCCTAGTGATATGGATTAATGTCTTAGACCAAAGATTATGAGTTTGAATCGTACAAGTTAATCATATTAAATATAATAACCATTTAGTGCATAAGTGTACCAATTTATCGTTTACTATAATCCCTTTTAGTAATAGATACCATGATAATTAAGAGTTACCCGAAAAGATATTCCACCTCGGTCAATTTAAAGGACATTCAATGAATATGATCAATAAAATTGTATGTTTGCATATTAATTCTTTTTTAGTGTGCTCAAACACTGAACTTACGATTTTTTTTAATGCAATATATATACTCCATCCATTCTATTTAAATTGGCTTGTTTTATTATTTTATACATTATATATATTCAAGAAACATACCAGTTTAAATGGGGTGAAGGAAGTACATAACAACTATAAACTCCCAATTCTTATATCGGTTGAAAGGAAGATAACAAGATTTATAATAAAAATAAAAATAAAAACACTAAAACATCTCTCTCTGGTATTTATTGAACTCATCGAATAGGTGCTATAAAATGAACAGCCTATTTGAAATGGCATGCACTAATTAAGATGAGTATACAAATATTTGTGTGGGATCGATGAGTCGCGAGCAGGTACTCACCCTCGATTCAAATGAACAGCCTATGAGATTCAGCACAAATATTAATAATTCTAGGATACTTCAACAGCCCCAGCATATTTTTATTTTCAAAATCAAATCTATATAAATGAAGAAAGTATGATTTTCCCCTCTTTCTTCTCTCTATGTTTGTTCATTTCAGTTCATCTAACAGAATCCACCTCCAAGAGCGAAAAACAGGGTCGATCGGATGGCGGATTCGCAGTTGAGCATGAAGCTGCTGATCGACAGCAGAGGCCAACGCGTCCTCTTCGCGGAGGCCGGCAAGGAATGCGTGGATTTCCTCTTCTACTTACTGTCTCTGCCGGTTGCCACCATCATTCGGCTTCTAAAAGAGGAAGGAATGGGGGGCTCGCTGCCCAAACTCTACAAAAGCCTGGAAAACCTCAACAGCACCTACATTGAGGCGGACAAGAACAAGGAAGCCTATCTGAAACCGGTGGCGCCGGTCTCCAGTCCTTCCGCTCCGCTGCTGGCCCTTGAAGAAGATGCAAATGGCTCTTACAAGTGCAATTACTGCTCTCACAGTAATATGTTTCAGGCGAGCAGTTACGTTTCTCAAAAGCCGGGCAAATGTCAAAGTTGTCGGAACCAAATGGTCAAAATTGCAGGTAATGTGAAAGTGGAAGGGGGAGGGCTAGTGAAAGGGGTGGTGACGTACATGGTGATGGATGATTTGGAGGTCAAGCCCATGTCTACCATCTCCAGCATTGCTCTCCTCAATAGCTTCAATGTTAAGGATGTCGGTGCTTTGGAGGAGAAGGTGGTCACTTTGGGAATGAAGGAGGTACTATTTCATTTTCCATCTTCTCCTTTTTTTTAAAAATAAAAAATAAAAAAATCCGAGATTATAATACCGTAGAATCTTTATTAATTAATTATGTTATTGGTTTGTTTTGTTAGGCATTAAAGTTATTGAAGCTTTCTCTGGAGAGCAACAAGGTTCTTACAGACCTCTTCTGCTAGTTCAACGACTATTGATGCCAGTTTTAATTTGCTTCCCTTGTTTTCTTGACCCTTAGCTTGGTTTAATTTCGGCTTCCACCTCTTCTTACTGTCCATGTAAAAAGTTGCTGGATCTCTTGCAGGAGCTTGCATTTTGTAATGTTGGAACTTATCAATTTAATCCTACTTGTTCAACTTTTGCATTCCTATATCTATCTAGAATTATTAAAACAATTAATTTGGGATTTAAAACGATTTGATTATTATTATTATTATTACTCCGTATTATTCAAGCGATGCATTAAAAAATATTATTTTATAGCATGCGTATTAACTATTAACATCAACATCAACATCAACAATGATTATTATTATTATTATTATTATATATTATTCACACTAGTAAATATTTTAAGTTAACCGATTAAATTATGATGAACCGTGTTTAATGGACATGCAAGTGAAAAACTTACACAAATGTACTCCCTCCATTTCATATATATTGACACCTTTCTTTTTGGTTTTTCTGGCACGCTTTTCCACGCTTCTTAATGATGGATTTTAAAATGAATTTTTAAAAAATTCTTTCTTTTACGGGATACTACGACTGTCGTAGTATCCCGTAAAAGAAAGAATTCTTCAAAAATCCATTTTAAAACCCATCATCGAGAAGCGTGGAAAAACGTGTCAGAAAAGCCAAAAAGAAAGGTGTCAATATATATGAAATGGAGGGAGTATTATGTAATGTAATACGTGCATACAAACATTACAAATCCGAATATCCGATAATCTCCACCCAAAGAAAAGGACAAATAAGACTATGAATATGATTATTTCCTTTTTATAAATCGACTAAGGCTGCAACATGCACTAAAATATAATGCTAAACCAACCTTTCTAACTGCTCCAACAATCACCACCATTGTTGACTAGAAACAAAAATGATTATGCGTTAACAATGGAAGAGAAGGCAACGGCTGAGAACAACGCTACCGCTGTAACTGTAAGAGATGTATCTATCGAAATGCTACCGCTGAGAAAACCTCACGCCGTCGAGCCACGGCAGCGCCGCCGGATACACCGAGTGCCGCCGCACCTGCGGCGGAGGAATGAGAATCGAACAGAGTACTACGACCCCACGGTCGTCTCTATAGGACCTTACCACCACGGCCTGCCGGAGCTCCGCGCGGCGGAGGAGGTCAAACGCAGGTTCCTAAACCGTCTGACTTCCGGCACCGCCGCCAAGGGAACGTCGCTGCACGACATGATTCTCGAGCGAATCGGAGAATTTAGGGATTTCTACGCCGACGATTGCGTCCAGAAATTCGACGACGGAGAACTCGCGACGATGCTGCTTCTCGACGCCAGCTTTATGTTGGCGCTGATGGAAGCACTCGCCGGCGACGGCGATGTTTTCCGGATCTGGCACCAGTGCGTCGGCATCGCGACGCTGCACTTCGCCTTCCCCGATCTAATGCTGCTCGAGAATCAACTCCCTTTCCCTGTCCTCAAACTGATTGTCACTCTACGAAGGGGAGAAGAAGGAATCGGATTGATAAACAGCTTCGCCGATTGGTTCCTCTCCGGCGACTTCAATCCCCAAATTTCTGCAGAATCCGATGCCGACGACCCGCTCCACTTGCTCGAAGCTTGCCACAGAATTCTCGTAGCAGAGAGCTCCTCATCCAAAACCAATCGAACTCCCAATCATCTCTCCGGATTGAAGTTCAGCCATCTAGATCGCGACATTACGGCCCGAACGGCGACGGATCTGAAATCAAAGGGGATCGAGGTTCGCCCTAACCATTCCTCGCGCTCGATCCGAGGCATCAAGTTCAGATCGAGCTCCTTCGCGGCGGAGCTGCTGCTGCCGCCGCAGATCGTGGGGACTAACACGCTGAGCATCCTCTCGAACCTGATCGCGTACGAGATGTCGCCGGACGCGGTGTCGGAATTCGAGGTGCTGTCGTACGCAAATTTCATGAAATCGTTAACGGAGAGCGTGGAAGACGCGAAGGAGATGCAGGAGAAGGGGATCCTCATCAACCGGTTCCAGAATCAGCAGCAGATGGTGGAGGAGATCCGCGGCGTCGACACTTTCGGGATGGATAACTACGACATCTTCAAGGAGGTGAAGATGGAGATCGAGGAGCACTGTAAGAGCAGGACGAATCGATGGATGGCCGATCTCATCCATACGCGATGCGCTAGTCCGTGGACGGTCATCGCCTTGATCGCCGCCATTCTTCTTCTCTGCCTTACCTTCGTCCAGACCTACTTCGCCATTAATCCTATAAATAATTCCATTCCTAATTAATTCAAGTTTACTCTATGCAGCTAGAGAGCATAACTGTGTTGGACGTAATTATTGATTTCGTTATTTTTATTTTTTTAAACAATAATACTCCCTCCGTTTCATATATATTGACACATTTCTTTTTGGCTTTTCTAGCACGTTTTTCCACTCTTCTCGATGATGGGTCGTAGTATCCCGTAAAAGAAAGAATTCTTCAAAAATCCATTTTAAAACCCATCATCGAGAAGAGTGGAAAAACGTGCTAGAAAAGCCAAAAAGAAATGTGTCAATATATATGAAATGGAGGGAGTAGTATAATACTCTTTTGAATCTTTTTTTTTTTTTTTTTTTTTTTTGAATATTCCCAACAGCCTAATTTTGACTTTGAAAAGTTTATAAACGCTTTTTTATTTTTGTTGTTTGAGGCGATCAGTTGTTTGCTAATCAAAATCAAAACAATTTAAATAATTACATCTTTCATAAAACAATTATAGAAAATAAAATTAATCAAAATCCAACATAAAAGCCAATGATTTTGATTTTTCCTCCTCCTTACTTACCAACCAAAATAAAGAATATAGGGATGTTACGTCAATGTATAATATGGAGTACTTCGTAGCATTTAATATTCCTTGGTTTTAGTTTTTTTGATATAAATGTCTATTATATTGACATTTTTTGTTCTGCATATGAAATTATCAATGTTCTAAAAGTCGTCAATCACTAGTTGGATGGTGGAGGGAGACTAGCGTCTAGCAAGCTAGGCGGGGACTAGGCGGATTAGAAATATAATACTTTTTTTTATTATTTTTATATTATGTCATCAGTTAAAAGCTATATTACATATATTATTCATAATTTTATTATCAAATTCATGATAAAAACATAGAATATGATAATTAATAGTCCAGTTCAATAAATTTCATAATGTATAACAAATTTTTCTAATTTTTAACATAATATCAGTATGTATTGAATTCAATATTTGTAATCTAATTTAGAAATCAAGTTTGGAAACAGCCTAATTAACGTAAATATCGATTAGACATACCTAGAGACTAATTAAACTTTAATATGACCAATAGTTAAGATGTGGCTAAGTGCCTAGTCAGATTTAGCATTGGTCGGATCAATGAGATGCCGCTTAGCGCCTAGGCGGAGACTATGCGGGCCTAGTCGGGGACTTTTAAAACACTTGAAAATTATTGCGGCGGAAATTATTTTCGTCCACCATTTTGAAACAAACCGATTTTCAATTCAATCACATAAAAATAGCCCATAGAGCCCATGTTAATACATCTTACTATAAGAAAACAGAGTTGTAGCTATAGTAAATTTTCCCGCTCAAAATGACAACTTGCTGATATATAAAATAAAAAAAATAATAATAATTTATTTCAGCTGTCAAATTTCAACTTTTCACTGCATAAAAAATTATTGTTTACTACATCCAACAAAGTAATAAAAAATTATTACATGAAATGGGCGGCAATATTGCCTCCAACTTTTGTAATTCAATTTTTGAAATTCAAATTATTTCAGATTCCAATACTAATCTGGTCCAAAAAAAATCTTTAAATACATGAGGTACATTACATGCCCGCTTCACTACTACTCTCCATTAAAAAATAAAAATAAATAAAGGTAATAGCAATTTTAGCTCAATTCCAATTTTAGAGCATAGCATCAAAGCTTACAGCTCTTTTGCAGCTACATTCTTTCTGGGCTGTGTTGCTGCATTATCATTGATTTCTTTATGTGTGAATATGTATATATACATTTACAAAAAAAAATGACATATTTGCTGCATTTGATCTAATACTTGCTGCATCAGTAACATTTTCTCTTTAAATGTAGATATACTTGCTGCAACAATGGCTAAAAAGTGGTCTCTCTTCAAAGATCCAAACCCACTCATTGCAATGCCTACAGTCAAAGCAAGATGTGTAAGATGTTATGGAGTGCCTTCACCATATAATGCAAATCAGTTGAAGAGTTTTGAGACCATATTTCATGATGCAGAGGTACAATGTTATGATTTAAATAAAGTAATCAATGTAAACATGCAATATGAAGATGTGTACAATTGTAACTGTGATGAACCTTTCAAATTCAAAATACTTATTCAAGCCCAATATTAAAATCAAAAAATAAAAATAAAAAAATAAAAATAAAAATAAAAAAATAAAAATAAAAAATAAAAAATAAAAAAACAGAGTTCACCATTCAAAAAAACACACGAGTTCACCCAAGATTCCACATATCAAGGAGACCAGCTAAATCTTTTTCATTACCATTCATGAAGAACATTATTCTCTCCATCAAGAATGCCAAAAGAATCACACATATGAAAAGATTCAACAGCAAAAGATTCACAAAAAGATATTGAGCAAAATATCATCAGCAAAAGATTCAACAAGTTCGCTTCTGCAGTATCAAAGTAGGCAAGTACTCATTCAAAAACCCATCAGCAACTACAGATGAAGAAGATAACAAAATCTACCACACTAGGAAAGCAAAAAAGGGATACTCCATCAAGTAGAGGTAACAAAGGAACAACTAGAGTCATACATGTTCTATTTTTTACATCTCCCTCACATGTCATGTGCCTCATTCTGCAACTTGCTGCATCACACCGGAAACATGCTCTAAATTTCATAGATCACGTACTTTCAAAGCATGAAAAATCAACAAGAACATATATCTATCTAGAAATCTTATTGTACATATTTCTTATATGCAATACACCTCTTCTGCAATTGACTTCATCACTCATGTAACATGAATGACTATTTAACTCAAAGGATGAAAAAAAATCAGTATTATAAACTTTCTCTTGGCTAATTCAGGAAAAAAAAAAAAAAAAAAAGGTAGACCATAATAAGATGCTAAACTTACATGCATAAAATATTTCACATTTTGTCTAAAATATGACTATTAAAGTGATGTTCAAAATATCTATTCACATTTTTAGGCCAAGAACAACAATTACTTATCTTTAAATTCCATATTAATCTTTGTAGCATCAATTCCATATTACATTTCTTATCTTTAAAAAAATGAAAAAATTAGATTTAGGCCATTAAAATGAAATAAGCATCACATAGCTTACACCATATGTGACGAGCGCACCTTATAAGAGTGAAACCCTTGCACGAATTGAGTCATCTGGGTCGTTACTGTGCTTTTCATGTAATTTTGTGGTTGAACAATAGCTACCAGCAATAGAATATGAAAGGAGCAGGAAGAAGCACGAACAACAGGGAAACAAAGCAACAAGAACAAGGGAAAATCAGCATTCGTGGATACGATGTGTATTCTCATCTAAAGCAGGAAAAAAGAGAAGAATGGAAAAGGGACGGTAAGAAGGAAAGCGGTGCATTTTTTAGAACGAAACACATCTCTACTTCTCTGAAGTTGCCCTAGTAGCCCTTTTTTTGCTTTATCAATTATTTATTTCCCTAATATACATTTTTTTTGCTTTAAGCTCATATATAATGTGTGTGTATGTGCTTTTTTCTTTTTTCATATGCATCATACCTTAATTTCAGTACTTAAATTGTGTTTCTTTTTTTTTTTCTTTTTGTTTTGTTTTGAAGAGTATGTCACTAAAAATAGTGCACAACATGTTTAAATTAATATACATATATATATATATATATATAAGGAGTGGATCATGTGCTAAAAGATTATCCCATGAGAAATGAGAATAAATCTCAACCATCAATCCAATAAAACCAATGACTGAGATTTGATATCTAATACGTATTAATTCATCATTAAAAATTGATTGAAGGTTAATGTTGGTATTTCATTCCTAAATTAACGGCCGCAATGAAAACTGATATTTCCTATGTTTATATCAAATTTATTTCAACCATCTTATAATTCACATACAGAGTTCGAATAGAAACAATTGGTATTTTTTCTTTTGGGTGGATTCAAGAAGATTCAATTCATGGGGAAAAAAAACGGTAATTTTGATAGTTATTGAAGGGTGTGGTCATTGGCTCAACCAATTCTTAAACTGATCATGACGAATTTTACAAAGTGTTAAATGCAGAGCTTTTTTTTTCAAGTTTATCAATGGTAAAATTGTATGCTTAATATTAGATAACATCACGCTTAATATTGCGAAGTTACATGCTTAAAATTAAATAAAATCATGCTTAATATTATGTTTTTATATGCTTAATTCTAGATAAAACCTTGATTGACACTGCAAATTTATGCGCTTAATACTTACTAAAATTATGCTTAACTTATAAATTCGCATGCTTAATGCTAGATAAAATATGCTTAATATTAAACAAAATCATGCTTAGTGATCATAAGTTATATATATTACTTTAATGATAGGTATTCTGAAAGAACTTGAAGAAGAAGAAAACGAATAGAGAAGAAAACATTTTCATAGGCCATATTGAGAGAGAGATAAAGATAGAGAAAGAGAGAGAGTAAATCCCTTAATTGTAGGAATGTGGAAATTAAAATATTATTTGTAGTACTAAAATATCCCTATAGTAAGTGTAACCGCCAGATTCATATATTAATTTCCCATAATTGATAGCCATTGATTTATTGAAATAGATGGATGGGATTTAATCTCATTTCTCACATAGAGATCTATTCCTATATGATCCATCCTCTATATATATATATATATATATATATATATATATATATATATATATTCAAATATTTAATCAATTTAAATATTTATGTCTTTGTCTATTGAATTTTGTCTCGATTACTAAATTGGTCTGACCCACAAATGTTGAAAAACTAAACAAACACACTAAGCTATTGTAGCCCATTATTAATAACTTTAATGTTGTCAAACTTGCATAAGTGGATTCTGGTGTTTAATTAAGCTTCTTTTAAAGAATTTCTAAGAATAGCTCAACCTACAGCTGTAGGGGTAAGGGGGTTAAAGTCTTGGACCAAAATTTCTGGGTTTAAGTCCTCCGTGGCTTAACTTAAATTGAGTTCATCAAAAAAATATAAAAATGGCTTAACTTAAAAGATGTTTGAACAATCTATAAGATGTAAAAAGAAGTTTTGATAAGAAAATTTATTTTTAGGGATCTCATAAGCTCTTATTTTTTTTGAACTTAAAAGCTCATGTAGAGCTTTTTTGGTCAAACACATTAATCTGCTAAGTAACTTATAAATTATTTTAAGCAAATTATAAGCTTAGCCAAATACCCCTTTACAAAATTACATCTAAACTATCACTTTAACTTTTTATTTTATTATAAAAATTTACTAAAAATAAACCGTGCAAAGCACAGGGGAAGCACTAGTATAATTATAAACTTAAGCTGCCCGCATAGTAACGGGCTACAGATCCAATTTTTTATTTGGGCCCTATTTGGGCTCAGCTTAGAAAGTTAGTAAAACTAAAAATTAATATCCTAGGATTACTTCATATTACCTTCATCCCATTGTATTAGAACACTTATAGTATCCCGTGAAAAAATAAATACGTCAAAATTATATTTTAAAACTCGTACTAGATTTGGATGGAAAACATGCCGAAAAATCAAAAACAAAGGGCTCTAATATAATGGGATAGAGGTAGTAATTAATTTACCAAGTATTGAAAAAATATAGTATATTATTACAATTTTTTCCCGTTGGGTGGAAAATAATTTTACATTGCTCGTAGAAGTGATTATATTTAGTTACTTCGCCTTAAAGAGTCGAAATACTATTTAGATTGAATAATAGTATAATACTATAATTTATGATTTAGCTCCTTATGGTGGACTAGACTTGTCACTCGGTCTTACTTTATTAGCCGTGACTTTTTACCTTTATTAAAATAATATCTAAGATGCTATTTGTATTAAATTAACTCAAATAGTAGTATTAATTTTGGATGGTAAGGAATTATGGATAAGTCCCTCCATTTGTAGGGGTCCATTATAAACCAACACCCAAGATGCCATGCATTTATATCCTCAAAAATAAAAGAAGATGCCATGCATTTAAGAAATGGAACTGAAAAGTGATTAAGAAATGGAACTGAAAAGTGATGTGACATTGATGTTAATTGTATATATGAAGAAAGCAAATGTAATCTTATACTACCTCCATTTCACTTAAAATGACACATTTCAATAGTGGCTTTTCTGGCACGCTTTTTCACGCTTCTTGATGATGGGTTTTAAGATGAATTTTTGAAGAATTCTTTCTTTTACGGGATATTACGACAGTCGTAGTATCCCGTAAAAGAAAGAACTCTTCAAAAATTCATCTTAAAACTCATCAACGAGAAGCGTGGAAAAGCGTGCTAGAAAAAGCAAAAAAGAAAAGTGTCATTTTATATGAAATGGAGGGAGTAGTATAAAATACTTATAAAATTTTGTATTGAATTAAATCATAACTATATATATCCCCGCGGGCAGACACCATGTGAAATTCTTTAATGTCATTTATGAAAGTTTATGAAAATAGGGTATTTGAGTTTGTTAGTCCAATAGTACGGGATTAATGTCTGAGATCAAAAATTCCGAGAAATCGCGTTCAGTCTTACAAAACTAAATTTATGGGATAGATGAAAATTTAGCATGCTAGTTTCTTATAGATACAATTAAAACTAACTTTACTTTAGAGGCTAAACGTAAATTCATTATTCAATTTGTAGTTGACATATCTTAGTCGAGTAAGTTACAAGACACATAAAGTCAATAGTAAATTTGGCGATAATTATGATGACCCCTCGTCATAATTAATAAGTGGGGGGGTTTATTATTCAAAGAAAAAGAGAGAAGTGGGGGAATAACTATTAATAGTTTGATGGGCATTTATTCAAAATGTGCAATATCAGTGCTACATGTCATTTGTACGTTAAGACAAGCAAACCCCTCTCATTTACTGAGTGGCCCTTTCGATTTATTTATTCACCTGAAAATTTACTATTATTGCTACCCCTATTATTATTATTTTTAATTTTTATATATATGATATTTGCAATTTGCATAAGTTTTAAACTATAAATTAGAAAATTTCAAAAAGTCCTCATTTCATTTAACCATACTTTGAAATATGTGGACATAATTCACCTCTAATGTACTGTATAATTGTACTGCTTGCGAAATCTATAACCCGTAGGAAGGACGAAAGAGTCATTTCATAGGCAAAAAAGGGGTAAAACCAAACACAGAATGAAAGAATTTCATGAAATTATATATTAATTAATTCCTATTTTTTTAATTATTCTTGTTGTAGCTTTACTACTTTCCTCTTGCAAAAGACACGACAAGAAAAGATACCAAAATCACTTGCACAAAATTTACAAACCGAAAGCTACTCATTGGCCTCACACACCTTTATTTTTCGTCACAAAAGAGTGAAATGATGATAATTGAACATTTCATGAGACGTTACCTATATGAATAATAACATAAATATTATTCAAATGGCTTTTGGTGAAGTTGGGACTTTGATTTCATTGGCTAAAATGTCTATTTAAATGTTGCTAGTTGTGTTTATGGTTGATGTTCATATTGCAAGTTCGCAACTAATTAAAGTTTAACTTTATTTTCAACTATTTTCGACAAAAACACTCCATCGCCCACAGTAGGTTGGAAACTTTTAAAATTAGAATTTAAATTTTTTTAGTAAGATGAGGTTTAATTTTTAAATTATTATGCGTGTTCACAATGTGCATTGGAACGTTCGTCGTTTATTTTTATCATGCTTTAAAATTTTTCAAAGTTTAACATGCTTTAAAAAAGATACTATAAAATTAGCATATATAAATAATTAAAAAGCATAGAATAAAAATAAGTGTGTTTAGACAATAATTTAGTACCCAAATACGCAGCTGGATTCTGGGTGGAACCTGGCTGTAGTTCCATGAGTCAAGTGCCAAATCTCTTCCCATTTCTCCAGTATATTTCATTTTTCATAATATAAATATAAATATTATGAGCAAATACAATAAAATTTAAATAAAATTTTAGATTCCAACAAATTTTCCATCACTTGTTTCCTAATTCCCATAAATAAAAAATCCAGGATGCAATTAAAGCGGTACTGTTCATCAGCAGGGAACTATTGGGTTGACTTTATACAGTAGCAAAAACTAGAGCGATACAATTGAGCGATTGAAGTAGAACACACGAAATCAGTAAAAATGTGAATTATTATTCACAAAAAAATAAAATAAAAATTGTACAGATAACAAATGCATCAACAAACAACACAAGCATCAACATCTTCCTCAGCTAATTTCTTCGTATACCATACCCTTCGCTCCCCCTCCAAAAATCGAAATCTCAAACTAAAATATAAAAAAATAATACATAATTCGACATAGTTTTTTAATTAGCAATCACCTGAGAAATCTTCAGTTCCGGCAGCGAGTGATGGCGCTGCAGCCGCGCCGGTAGGGATTGGCCTGCGCGCCGGGGCGGCAATTGTAGTACGACGCGCCGCGCCGCGAGCAGGGGACGTTGTTCCTCTGCAGCGCTCCGTAGCTGATGTAGCGGTTCGTGGCTAGGATGCGCCTGTTGGACTCCGAATCGAGGTCGAACTCGTCGTCTCCGTCGGCGAGGCACTCGGCTATGGTCCCCCTGCAGCCGGATCTCACCGTCGGTATCATCCATCCAGCGGCGGAGGCGTCGTGGTCACCACCCGCCGACGCTCGCGAGATTAGAATCGATATGATTAAGCAGAGTGCTAGCAGCAATTTGTTGGCGCCTGCCATTTTTCGGAGCGATATCGGTCGATTCTGAGCTCTGATTTCCGTGGAATTGTTCTGGACTGGGGTTTCTCTCTCTTACTTGTTTGGGGGTAGAGAGAGAGAGGAAGAACAGACAACGAAAGCAGTGGAGATAGATCGTTGAAACTTTTTTATATATGCAAAAATGAAAAGAAGGGCTAAAATAATTGAGGTGAGTGCCCTTTTCTGTATTCTTTCTTCTCTCTCTATATATACATACTCCGTATTTTTGTAATAATCATCATTTTTATTTGTAATTAATTTAATGTACACATTTTTTTATATCAGGCAACACATACTCAAGTTGACTCGAATAATTTGTAGGAAAACGTCATACCAATTGAGTTGGTTTTCGTCATTCTAATTAATTCTAATATAATCCATCATTTATCGATGCGATATAAAAATGCCAATTGTGAATTGTACAATATTCATAGATAAATTATTTACATATATACTTGCTACTGATATTCAACAAATATAATTTGGAATGGATGAGGGAGAAAGTGGTTTTAAATACTAAGAAAAGTGAAAGTGACCGTTGAGGGGTCAGCCAGGCAGTCGGCCTTTAAGTTTTGTAAGCTCCACCTCGCTTTCATATTTAATAATTTACTTCAATTCTCTACACATCTTTATTTTGGTCCCATTCAAAATCTCAAATAAAAATTTCATATATTATAGTATAAAACAAAATCTTATATGGCTATATGTTTCTAAAACGCGTTCAAGAATTTCCAAATCTGTCGAAATTCGACATAAATCGTTTTATATCGTAAATTTTAAGTGAAATATCTATTAAAGGTATAGTTATTTATTTAAAATGATAGTAATGTAACGATTCATTGGAATAAATATTAGGATAAAACTTATTAGAAAAAATAGGGAGGGGTAAAAAGAAAGAATATTTCAAATTTCAAAATATAATATGAATATGAATTAAAGTTGATATGGTGGAATATTTGGATTGCACTTTTTATGTGGTGTGATAATGTTGAAGAATTGGATTATAAGCCACAATCAAAGGGAACACCTGATCCACTAGTGTGCGCCAACTCCACCTTTTATCTCAAGCTCCAACTATATATCTCAACCAGCTTATTTTCATCAAACTTTATTCATATCTCTAATTTCACAACTAACTCCTATCCTTTTTTTTAAGTACAAAACAAACACAATCGCACACTGGCGCATAAAAAATGATTTAAATCCTGGATTTTTGATTGAAAGAAAAACGTCTTACTATTATGTTGCGCTTAATTGTTCACTATCTTAAATTTTGAATTTACTGCATTTTGTTTTGTGGGTATATAAGAGACTCCAATGATCCAAGCATATTTACATACATCATCATATATGACTATATTCTATATACAAATTTCAAATATTTGAATTGTTTAATAGATCGTGATGACACGCTCAATTAGCCATAAGTCCATTTGTTAGTTTTTTCTTTAAAAAAAATAAAATCAAAATTTATAGTCTATTGTTATATTTCTATTGACTGACTCTGTCTGTCCCAACAATGTAATTTCGTTTTTATTTTTTATTTAGCCGTCTCAACAAATTAATTATATATCTAAAATGGAAACTATAATGAATGACAATACATGATAAATATACATGTCAGTGTATATGGGTTATACACTATTATATGGCAATACATGATAAGTATACATGCCAATATATGGCAATTGTGTAATCAAAAGGCTGCAAAAACAATCTTTATACTATGTCAATAGATGATTACTTGCAATTGATTATACAAAATCTTTAAAATCTAAGTGCTTGCGAGCATTAAGTTTAGTTGTGCTAGGGCGTAGCACATCTTAAAGTCATTAGAGGAGAATATATGAGAGAAAATAGGTGTGAAAAGTGAAATTTTTAGTGATTAATGTGGACGGCCGATAAAATATACTGAATTAGTAGTTTGCGACAGAGATAATATTCGATTAATATTTCAACACAACACTGAAATTAGATGATGGTGTCGAAAAATTACTAATCTATTTTGTAGTTGTATCAAATAAGGGAAGAATGATTATATTGAAAAGGTACTAGCGAGAAACTAATAGGGGTTAAGTTTCGGTACCAAAAGTCCCGAGTTCGAGTTCTCCGTGACACGGTCTTTAAATTTATGTTAATTATGTTAAAAAAAACTAATAAATAAATACTAATAAAAAGAATTACGAGAATAAAGGGGCATTTTAAGATAATGAGAAAGTAATTGGGGTGTGGGGCCCTGAAGTCGGTGGTAAGCGCGTATCTATCGAACTATACTTTGCCAAATGCCAACAACAGCTGTATAATTCGGATAATTACTTTTAACAAAAGGTAGTCTATAATTTCGAATAAAAGCAAGACAAAATACACCTGCCTTAATGATTTACTATTTTTTTTGTCGGTGTATAAAATTATGAAACTTGAAAGTTACTTCAATATTCCTCATGAGGATGTTCCATATATCAAGCGAGGTCACGTACGCATTAGATAGGATATTTGTAATTTGGTAATGCAAATATTTTATCATATATATGGAGCTGAAACATCCGCTTTCGTTGAAATAGAACGCGCAATGCATATAAAATTATTCATACAAATAAAAAAGAAAAGGGAAACGTAGAATATCTGGACTCCACGAGTGACTTGCTCCTTGATTTGTGCTATTCGAACCGCACGAACTTGATGAAATCGCACGAGAGAAAAATATTGCACATAAACAAACATACTTAATTTCTTTTAAATCTTGACGAAAAAAGGGAAATATATATATTGTTAAACTGTAATCCTCAAAATAACCATTTTTAATAGTATGTTGTATAAGTAAAAGTACTATATTTATAATTTTAGTCTTTAATAAGTAAAATGTATAATTTTAGCTGGATAAGCCTAAGTCAAGGTCGTGACAGGTCGTGGTCGTGGGCACCGTCACGAACTTACATGGTCGTGATCGTGATACACGACAGTTTTGAACGTGACGTGATCGTGATATGCGATTAAAATTATACTCCTACATTATTATTTATGAGGGCTATTATTAACTATGCTTATTGAGAATGACTATTTTATGAATCGATTAATTGATATATCCATCATGGATGTCATTGTATATGGAATGTATTGATTATTTTTTATAATTAAGATCACGAGATCACGAGAGTAGGAATTTGAGCAAGTATGTGTGTGGCGGTAGTAGTTAGTTGTTTAGCAAGAGTACAAATTTTCTCAATCTCTCAATTCTCTGCCTACCTCATCCAATTCCCATATTTCAAACCCTTCGTTGTTTTTTCTCTTCCAAAAATACTAAATTATGAAGAACGTACCCATGCAGATTATAATATGTTCATTTATAAATATTATACTTCAATCCTGCGCTATAAGTAGTAGAAACAATTTCATTATTTCAACATCAATCATCAAATGAAAATGAATCCAAAACAATAATAAGGTATACCATTATTTCTATGGCGATCGCAGTTTCTTTTCGCCTAGGAACAGCCACGAACAGCTCAGCCCTAGACGTAGACGGCGATCAACTCCGATCCAACACAAAATACCACATAATCACCTCGCTCCGCGGCGGCGGCGGCGGTGTCGCGCTCTCAATCAGGGACCGCCGCGACCCCTGCCCCCCCAACGTCGTGCAAGAGAGCGGCGGATCCGCGGCCGGACTCGCTCTGAAGCTTTTTCCGGCGGACGGGAAGGAGGAGGTGTATTTACAGAGTGATGTGAACTTCGTGTTCATGGCAGCCACCGTGTGCGTGCAGCGGACCGTGTGGCGGCTCGGTGGCGCCGACCGAACCACGGGGCGGCGCTACGTCAGGAGCGACGGGAGGTGGGGAGGCCCGGGGCGGCGACGGTGAGGAATTGGTTCAAAATCGAGAGATTTGGGGAGGGTTACGGTTATAGGATTTTGTACTGCCCGAGCGTGTGCGGCACGTGCAGAGTCGAGTGTGGGGTTGTTGGAGTCTACGTGGAGAATGGAAGGAGGTGGCTTGGATTGGGCGGTCAACCTCTCTTGATTGCTTTCAAGAAAGTCAACGAGTCAAGCTCATACTAGAATTGAATAAAACTTGATTGAAACAATTTGAAATGGATTTATAAATATATTTATATGTGAACGTGATATATGTTTTGGTGTTTTGCTCTTGCTAGACCAAGCTTAATTACTTAAATAAAATATTTAGATTGGATTTGCGCTGATATAACTACCCCTCCGTCTC